>KV722438.1:0-99073 GCA_001687445.1 Obba rivulosa | reverse complement strand
CGGGGTTCTGCCACGGGTTAGCCTATGCGAACCCACACCAGTACTCACAACCTCTCACGAGCTACCTGTGCCAGCTATTCACAGCCATGATAAGTGCATGTCTTCTTCCTGGTGAAGACTTTCTCGGATGCCTGAGCCGGGGGAACAGCTTCAAACACGACCTTGAACAGAGTAGGTCAAGGAATGCTAGTTCGAAAACCTGATGGTAAAGGTGGTTGCCATCTTGTCTCCACCCGAGAGAGCAGCTAGAAGAAAGAGCGGCGAGTGGCTTGTGAGGGCTTGCGAAATGTGCGAGCACAACTCGAGACGACCGCATCCAGCGCTCAGAATGCACGCCGAATCGTCAACACTTGACGCACTCAGTGCTGGGAAAAGATGTGTCATCGTGTTGCGCCAGCTTACAATGTAACTTGGGCAACTGACTTGGGTGGCAAGTCAAGCTAAGTTATGCGTGGGAATGAGCTGAGTTAAGCTGGACGCTAGCGTGAGCTTAGCTTGCGGCAACACTACACTCTGGCGACCAACGCGTGATTCACGCACGACGGACCCGAATCTCCGCCCGAATCTCCGATCGACGCGCTGTGTCGCGCACACGTGACTACCTGTCATCTAATGACCCCCGCTCCTCCGAACGCCTACTCTGCTACGCATAGATCAGTCCTTTGAGTCTGTCTGTCGCAGCTCTTCGGTCGCATTCTGATAACAGATTTTTGTATGTCCACTTTTCGTCCCACCTCCGGATACCGTCCCTCTTCGTCTCGACCTCCCACCAGTATGTCACGCCCGTGGACAGCGCAGTCACGGCCGACGACAGCGCGCCCACAGACCGCCGCTTCATTTCGGCATGAGGCGAGTTATATCGTTGCAGTGCTTGAGGGCAGAGGCGTAGCGAGGGAGGTAGGGATCGCAGCGCTTGACAAGGATACCGGGCGGGCTGCACTAGTCCAGGTGGGTTCAGTCGCAGAGAATAAGGAACATGTCGCAGATCCATAGGTTGGAATACTTTGTTTTTTATTAGCTTGCGGACTGCGCGACCTACGTGAAGACGCTGCACCAACTCCATTTGCACTCACCCTCGCTTATCCTTGTCCCGGATACGTTCTTCTCGGTCTCTGATGCGCCGCATGCCTTTTCAGCGAAGAAGCAGAACACGTCCCTGCTGGTGGAATGCTTGCGAGACGAGTTCGAGCATGTAGCAGTTGAACCAGTGCTCAGAAAGTACTGGAACGACGGTGCAGGACTCGAGTTTGTGAATCAGCTAACAGTAGATGATGAAGAGCGGGCGGCGACGCTTGTGGCGGTGTCCACCAAGTGCGTATATGCACGCATTGGGGACCTCTACTAGATTCGCTTTATACTCACGTGTTCATAGATACTACGCGCTTTCTGCGCTATCAGCACTGCTGAAGCATGCGGAACTGCGACTCAATACACGCTTTGCCGCTGCATCACTCCGCATACGTTACGTCCAGGTTGACGGCACAATGATGATCGACCCGGAGTCGGCGCGTAACCTCGAGCTGGTTGAGAATGCTGCTGGTAAACGGTCCAGGCATTCATTGTTCGGGTGCGTGTGTACCTTCGTGAATCAATGCTCATTTGTCGATTATACGTGCGCATATAGGTTGCTCAACCATACTTACACGGCTATGGGCGCACGACTCCTGCGTGTGAACATTCTTGCACCTATTACTAGTTAATATTCCTTACTTCATGATCCTCTCTTGGTCGGCCTGACATAGTCTCGTGTAGTCCAAGAGGCTATTGAGTCCAGACTCGACGTCGTCGAAGGTATAGCAATTCGCACTTCGACGCTTCTGTCCACCTCACCTGGAGCCTCTTTTAGAGCTGATTCAAACAGAAGAACGTTTCAACGAAGTGAAAGAAGCGCTCAAGACATTGAACAAGCTTGATCTCGATAAGCTCATCTCTTCAGTGTGCGGTCTTCAATCGGCTCCGATGACGATTCTCAGCATCTGTTTTGACAGCTCGCGTCATCAGAGGCCCTGCAGACGACCTCAGCAGGACCTGCTGCGACGCGCGTCACGCAAATGCTGCAACTTCGGAACGTCGTACAGAGTCTCCCACGCCTTGCGCAGGCTCTGGCGGGGAGCCGTTCAGAGTTACTACGAATCATTACGCAGGTATGTAGCCGCAAATATTTGGGATACATGTTTCAGTGGTTACCTGTCATTGAGGACCATGGGCTCCGCCCTCCGGAGTGGATATATGCATGTGCAAGGCATAGATAGCTGGGCATCGAAACTGAATTCTACTGGTACAGATGATCTCTGACCATCGGCTAGAGAAAATCAAGGATTTGGTATGCGAAAGCTTGAATGACAGTGCGGCTCCCTCACGGGTAAGTTTACTCGCAGCTCTCTGACTACACAGGGCTCATTGGTGGACAGGGCGGACTAGGAGCAACAAATGCGCGAGTTTATGCCGTCAAAGTCTGTATCTACTATTTGCTAGAATGGTACTTTCGAACTCTCATCGACCCATTAACATGACCACAGGCAAATTGCAATCGCTTGCTCGACGTCGCGCGGGAAACGTATCGCGAGAATGTGGGCGACATCCAAGCGCTGCACCGACAGCTTTCAGAGACATTCGATCTCCCGCTGCGTCTCATATACCAGGATAGTGGGTTCGTCCTCACCCTGGCCCGCAAGGATGCCCAGGACGTGGAGCTTCCGAAAGGTTTCGTGAACGTTCGCGTGAAGAGGGGGGCAGTAACGTTTGACACAGTCGAATTGGTGAGCCACTCCGTTACAAAATATACAAGGATTGGTGCTTATCAAGCCTCTCATGGCGCAGAAGAAGAGGAATGCGCGCATGAAGGACGCGTTAGACGAGGCGCTTATTCTGAGTGATAAGTGAGGTACTCGCCGACCGCTCGGATTTTTCATGACTGACGATCATGATCTCTAGGATTATACAAGATCTCACAGCAGAGATTGTCGTAGACATAGGCGCGCTGTACAAGGCATCCGAGGCCGTTGCACTCCTTGACGTACTCTGGTCCTTCGCGCATGCATCAATTCGTACGTTCCGAGCTCGTATCCTATGAACAATCCCTTGAACTGACTGCGTACAACAGTGAAGAATTATGGTAAGTAAATGTAGAGTAATCAGGCATGCTGTTGACGGGGTCGGTCAGTCCGACCTGAATTCACAGGGACGCTTGCAATCAAGGCCGGCCGTCATCCCGTGTTAGAAGGCGTACAAGCTGCTGGCAGCGTGGTCGCGAATGACGTCTATTGCTGCGAATCCTCTTCGTTTCAGATCGTACAGGGACCCAAGTACATTGCACTTTCGTCGTCCATATGTTAGAAACTGATGAATTTCCTTCATAGTATGTCAGGTGTGTGAGAATATCATTGACCTTGTGAGCAGCAATGTACTATGTTTCAGGGAAGAGCACGTATTTGCGACAGATCGGACTGCTGACAGTCATGGCAATGTGCGGGTGCTTCGTCCCCGCCGAGTACGGCAGCTTCCGGCGAGTATCTCAACTTCATCATATTGTATGATTGGCTCACACAAGGATTAGAAACCACGATGCGCTCCTTACGCGCTTGTCGAACGATGATGACATGGAAAAGAGTCTCAGTACGTTTGCGAACGAGATGGCTTCGAGTGCGATGATCTTGGGTAACATTTACACCGGTCAAATCCAATTGCAGTGCTGATTGACGCATACATAGGGATTGCGACTTCCAATTCGCTCGTGTTGATCGATGAGGTAGGGCGGGGAACTTCGCCCAGAGAAGGCGTGGGGATCGCCCATGCACTTGCAGAGGCGATGATTAAGGCGAAGGTGAGATACACTTAATAATGGTTGACAGTCATCGATGCGAGAGCCTTGCACTAGAGCTTTGTATTCTTCGCTACGTAAGTGCACGGACATGCTTGCGACACATTGACATCAGAGTTGTTGCAGCCACTTTGTCGAGCTCACGACAACATTATCGCGTCAGCCTTCCGTGGTGAAGTGAGTGAAGTTCCGTCATACTTTGAGTAACTTTCCCATTCGCGCAGTTTGCATCTCTCTGTGCAGGTGAGCCCACATGTGGCTCGTATAGCATTTTCTAGCATTGACGGTCATAATCACAGAGAACACGCCAGTCGGCCTCGAATTTTGGCATGACGTTCCAATACAGGTCTGTTGCTACCCGCCTTTGACCATTATTATTTCGTCATTGCACCCATTGCATCTACAGGATAGTTGATGGCGCACCAGAGGATCTGAACCACTATGGTTTGCCGCACGATGGTTGTCTTTCAAATTTCTCACACCATTCGTCCAGGTCTTGACCTTATGCGACTCGCTGATCTTCCTGAAGACGTGCTCGCTGAAGCTCGACGCGTTGCCACAAATCTGAGCGAATTGGAAGCTCAAGAACAGCGCGAGAGTCAGACGAATAAGGTTTCTATCCGGCGCAAGGCACTTCTGAGGGTAACATCATTTCATTGCATGAATACTAAACATAATCCGGTGTGCTGACTTTATCGGCACCGGATTTCGTTTTGGACTGCTGCAGCTCAAGACGCAGTTGACTCAGGCCTTGGAACACTCGACGCTTCCGGATGAAGACCTCGTCGCCTATCTTGCTAGGGCACAGAAGGACATAACCAAGGCGTTGCACGATACTCTCTGATCCTGGGCCCTCCTTTGACTCATTTTCTGTGTCATTGATGCCGCAAATTTCCTGTGGACTTGTTCGAACTATGATTGTACATATGAACTGGTTGCTGCCTCTTATTGCCACCGATGATCTGGCCATCATGGAGGCATAGTGTAGGGTACATTGCGTATGCGCAATAGAAGCCTTTGCAAATCCTGGCTCGGTTACCGCTCCAAATGTTCAAATTACATGTACATCCTTCCGCTTCTTAGATTAAGTCACTCGAAATATGTTAACAAATACGTTGTGCAGTGCGATTCTCCATGACGCTAGGTTAGAATGGAACGCTACCATTTTCTCGCACGCAGAGGAACCTATTTTCCATTCGAAATGCCCTAGGAGAGCCGAGTCCTGAGATTTCTCTGAACCGAGGGGACGCATTCTGAGGTCCAAGTACTCCATGCGCAGCGGATGTCCGACCTCGGATGGGCCTATGCCGTTTGCTATGTTAAGTCGGATTCATGAGTCGCATCGTGACTTTCGTCAAGACATCCCCAACAGCTAGCCTACTTCGCGACGATATCAACTGCACCACTTCTCTTCACTTTGACCCACAGGACCCAGATCACAATTGGATAAACAGGTCCAATAGCGTACTTGTGTGAAGATACAGTGAATTAACGTATCTGCAGATTAGAACCACTTCGAGTTTTGCACGCTTTCGGAATGCCTAAGTAACAGTCCATTGTTGCAGAATTGAACTCCAAAAATGGTTTCATCACCAGTCTCCACCGCACACGAGAGACTACGGGGAAACGTGCCAGGTTGGAATGTATACCGCCTGTTCTTCCCAGAATCTGGGTACCATGGGCTCCTGTTCTTCACGAGATTCGGCTTCTTCCTCCTCCGAAGGACAGGCGCCACATGAGGAGCAACTATCAAGCTGCACCTCAACAGGGACAGATGGCCCAGTATCACCCAGCCATGCGAACGAGCTGAACATTGCAGACACGAGACAGCTTGGCTTATCATTCATGGACACGGATGTTACAAGGAATTTGCCGATGTGGACATCACGAAGACACCCGCTTGACGCCGCTAATGTCCGCGGCGAGATGCGTGCAAATTGTACCCTCCACTCGGGCAGAATGAGATGCTCCGCGGTCTCTTGGAGGATCTCCATTGGCAAGCGATCGAGCAGCCCTGCACTGCGAAAATAGGGATGAACCTTCCGCCGATGCACTTCCCATGCCGAGGGATCCACGTGCTTGTCTGGAATCTCGTCGTCCTTCAAGTAACCGAGGCGTGCGAGTGCGGTGATACCAGATGTTGAAGGGGTCTTGGTGTAGAAAGAAGGCAGGAACTGCATAGTCGCGGTGTGCGTGACGGGTCCATCTCTGGTCACGCGTACGATAGCGATGTGGTAACCCGAGAATAGAATTCCATAGACTGTGTCCGACTTACGCGGCTCATCCTTGATCTTGCCGACTAGTGTGACAATTCCGGCACGGAAAGTTATCTCCGTCTTCCAGGTGTGTCCAGAGAATTGCACAGACATTATTCCGTAGCCAGAATACATCGCCAGGGCCATCGAATTCAATGCTAGGTGTATTGTTAGGGAGGAAATGCATGGGCCACATCGCGTAGAGGAGCATGGTGTACAGGCATCCTACGGCGTCCAAGGAGATGTCCTTCTGGCGCTGAGTGAAAATTTTCAGATTGAACCAATACGCCATCTTGCCTCTGGCAATCATACGACCGACCAAAGCTTCCAGAACGCGAATGCGGATCGACTCGCATCTTATTGGAGTGGGTGAGATGTCAAGGATTTCGTGCAGCGCCAAGGGGATGTCTTCGCCAGCCAAACGGGTATATTTTTCCAGAACGTCGCGATCAACATCGGGAATGTTGGACTCCCATTTTAGATGATAATTCCCCGGCACATCCGTCAGGTTATACTCGTGGCCGTAACTGTCTGTTTCGCAAGCGCTCAGGAAGACATGCTACGGTGGCATATAAAATCGGGGTGCCCTGAAACTTGAAGATGAGGTTGTCCAGGTGCACCTGGTATTTGTATTCGATCATGTAACTGCGCTCATCCTCTCCAGTGAACGGACAATCCTTGATCTCAGGATCATCTAACGTCCGTGGTCGGACGTAGTCTGGCGCCTCCAGCCTTCTCTTCTTTACGCCATCCAGAGATTCGCGCTTTCGGGATATCCACTCCTGAAACATCTTTCGATCCTCTTCCGACTTCACCGGTGAGATTTCGCCCAGTATCTCGAGACCCAATACCCGTCGTCAGTGGCGAGCCAACACAATACTAGCCATCGTGTACGTAGATGCGCCAACCAGTTGTCCCCATAGTCCTGTTGGCTGTTGGCTGTTAGATATGCATCAGACAGTCCAGAGAGTAGATGTACCCTGATGTACCTGAGGGATGTGTCGCGAGTAGCTGTTTGTGGCCGAGCTGTCGGGCCCCTATCCCTATGCAACCTATTACGGGTGGGTGCAACACAGCACGTGCACACGTGGCTATTGCCCGAAACGGCTGATGACAGCACGGTTCGATGTGTCGCGTCCGGATGAGTCCTTCGTCGGTATATCCTCCAATAGCTACTTATAGGGATTCAGTGTCTGTCTACTTGCTATCCTGACTCGTAGCCATGACCATCGGAAAGTACGACATCCCCACCAGCTGCCCCGCAAGGCAGACGTCACAAACTATACCTTCACCAAAGGTGACGATCTATAGTATTAGTGCTAACACATGCGTGGTGAATCTCAATATCTACGAGTATACAGTTGCAATTCAGTGGTTTACCACTGCGTTCTACGCCGTCCTCAGTGGGTTCGTTTGTGCTGAAGTATGATCATACCCTGATCCCTGCGGAAATCACAGGTTGAAGTACTTGGTCGGGTGCGTATGCCGTTGCTTGATCCTGGTGTCGGAGAAATAGATCTCGGATGCCATTATGGCTCTCCCCATGTACGCATCGTTATTCTTTCAGGACGGACGGGGTCCGCTGATGTGTTCTGCTAGGGAACGTCGGCCGAGCCGATGAGATCGCCTAAGTCGCGCATGAGGCCGGGCATAGCCCTGAGCACCATATCAGAGGCATCTGAGGTCTCCCGGGAGAGCGGCCCGAAGGCAGGTGATGTATTCTCGTTGTAGACGCAAAACTAATTTACATCCAGGTCATGGCAGCGCATGAGATCGAATATATCCGCGCTTTGAGAAAAGGTATCGACACATGTAAAGATGGACAACTCTTCATCGCAAGAAAGAGGGGCGACGCGGATGTTTTCACGGTTAAAGTCGTGCGGACACACGGAAGAAATCCTTATCTTCCAATGAAATGCGACGGCACCATCGAATCCCGTGTTCGGGCGGAGCAGGTCGCGCTCAAGGTCCTCACTGAGGAGCGTGTGCCCTTCGTCACTCAACTACACCGGAGCTTCCATGATCAAGGATCGTTCTATCTCATGACGGTGAGCCAGACTCGAATCATTTCCTTGTGTGCTGTGAATCTATGTGGTGCATAGGACTACTGCCACGGCGGAGACATACAGAACCGTGTGGCTGAGTTTGGGCCGATACCTCCTGAACATGCATTGTTCTACGCCGCGGAAATGGTACGTGGGCTGTCAAAAGTTCCGCATCTTCTCGTTAAAGAATCCTCAAGGTCGAGGGAATATGCGGCATACATGCAGCCGGAATTATCCACCGCGCTATTGAGCCCACCAATGTCTTCATCTGCGCAGACGGACATATCATGATCGCTGGGTTCGCCTCCGCTCACTCGGAGAATTTTAAAGCCTCCCGCAAGGTCGCTTCTGGCATTGGGCCGTACCAAGCACCGGAATTAGTCCTCGGGTGGTCCCAAGACTCCTCTGTGGACTGGTGGAGCTTCGGACTCACGCTGGGATTTCTGTTGACGGGAATGGTGCGCGAATATAACTGCTGGACGACGGTGCTTTTCTCTGTTTTCGGACTAATAAAGATATAGAATCCCTTCGAAGACGAAG
Source organism: Obba rivulosa (assembly GCA_001687445.1). Taxonomy (NCBI): domain Eukaryota; kingdom Fungi; phylum Basidiomycota; class Agaricomycetes; order Polyporales; family Gelatoporiaceae; genus Obba; species Obba rivulosa. The sequence goes on along the minus strand of KV722438.1, from coordinate 90,413 downwards.
CGGACGGCGTGGGACGCTCTTCTCTTCTGAAGAGCAAGATCCTGCATAGGTGTATCGGTGCTGGTACTTTCGGGCAGATCGATGTGACACTTGTCGATCTCATACTGAAGGTACGCAAGAAAGTGCTAGCGGGTATCTCGGCGACTAATAACTGTCGTTCTCGAGTGTAGTGTCTCGAACGCAATGCGGCGTCGCGGCTCAAGGATGAGGGGGTGAAAAGACATGCATATTTTGCAGATGTGTGAGTAATGTGCTGTTCAGTCCTACAGGCGGGTTGACCAGCCCCGGCTAGTGATTGGTTCCAAGTCAGGGGAAAGAAAATACAGGGTGATCGCTGAGCTTTGATTTCACCATATGAGAACTGGCTAATATCTGGGTCCATCAGTTCCTTTGGTACCGAAGCCTAGTAAAAACCTCCAGATCATTGATCCCAAAGAGATGGTAGACGATGCGGACGGCCTTGATGAACAAATTCCAGATTCCGCAGTAGATCTTATTCGGGACCGGACAGCCGCAACGGAGAAATTCACTTTTACACGAGATCTAGGTGATACTGATTCTATCGACGTACAGCCTCCTTGCTGTTCAGTTTCAACCCATGACAACGTACCTACGTCCCCGATGTCTGTACGCATCATTCCTGTATCGACGCGGATCGAGAAGGCCGCACCTGTGGCCCGAGAACTCGAAGATCGCCTTACTATACCCCATGAGTTTGGTGGCCTCAGTAATGATTCTCCGAAGACTACCTTCCAATCCGGTGTTCTGCGCAAATATTCCAGCCTCAACTTCAACGATTCGGACACTCTGGACTCTGCGCCTTCAATTACGCGCGATGATAGCTCTGGCGTGTTCTCCTCGCCGCTCAGCATCTTCCGAAGGTCGCAGTCCCATTATATGTCGCCCATCAGCATGCAGCAACATTCTCCTGAATCGCCACGCCTTCGCAACAAGCTGCGAAAGAAGATCCGCACAGATGGTGCGCCACCCGCCCAATCTCCCCCACGTCTGGATCTGCCCCTTGGCATCGAGCAGATCGGCAACGGTATCGGGTACACTCGTCGCTCTGAATCGGCGCATGCTCGTTTGGCTATCTCGCTGCCTACGCTCACTCCGCGAACCTGTCATGCGCTCTTCGGCAAACACTCCGGTCCTACCAGCAGCAAGAAAGATGAAAGGGATCGCAGGCAAGACTCCGAGCCTCACAAGCAAGAAAGCCGCCGCCCGGGGTGCAAGACGCGGCAGCAGACCGGAAACAGCGGGCTCTATGGCGGGAATATGTCAAGGATCGGCGACGAAGACGAAGATGAAGACCCCCTGGACGAGGTACTGCAAGGGATCTACGGCAGCCCGCCATGGGCCTCTACACTCGAGCTCTCTTCTGCGGCTACTGATCCGCGCGCCTACGTGGCATGGGGACGCGCCGGCCTCGGGCTGGCACCGGGGGACATGCTGCACTCAAGACACGTTGCAGCTCCCGCGGAATTGGCAACAAGGAGCACCCTGCGTCTCGTCTCGCCCTCGACCCCTCGCCTTGATTCGGAATTCTAGCTGGCACATTGTTCTGTCCTCTTGTCTAGTTGTTGTCTGGGCTCTGTGGCTTCTTCTCTACTCTCATTCGTCGACAGCTTCTCGGAGATTACCATAAAATCGGGCGCCCCGCCTTTAATGGCCCTTTACCAATGACGTCTTTCAATACCCGGCATTTTTACGTGGTGGAGGATCGTCGCTTTCGCTGTTTATGGATTTGTACCCACGCATTGTCCGCTTTTCCCCCGTTCATGTCCATGTCCTCGTGCAGGGGGTGCACTCGTGTTCTGTATAGACGTTCGGGAATCGTATACTCGCCTGATACATGTGTTCTGGCAAAGAGAGCTTGATGCGAAGGGGAGATAAGATGAATTTGAGACTTCGCTGAGCCTTTCTGGCACGCTGTTCGAAATGTGTCGCGTAACTTTCGAACCTCAACGGGGACGCGACGCTCCAGCCACAGCTGACGTTGCCCAGCACGCTTTCTACACTCTTATCTTTACGCTCGCCGCCTTCTATTTGCACTCCGTTTTTCCAACATCGCACCGCCGAGAACGCTGTAGACGTCACCTAATTTTCCGCAAGCCCAGGAAACGTGTGCTGTGTTTAGGCTACAGGCTCGCTCTAGCCACTCCGCCTTCGCACCACTTGCCTTCCCCAGCGTTCCCCAGCGGAACTCTCGAACCGACGCCTCATGCCCGCCTATCTCCGCCCGCTAGAGGGCCCTGCGGCGGAACCAGAACTTTGCCTTGTCAGCAGAAACGGCAACGAACGTGAGTCTGGCGAGACCCAGAGTCTCGTAGCGACTGTCCGCTCAATTGGTATCTTACACGCCGACAGGACAGGGATTCGTCCTGGGCCGGCGCCCCGGAGAGGTGTATGTGCACTTGGTAAACACTGACAAGCGGCTCGATGAATGGGTGCCAGAGGCGGATGTGCGGCTCGCGGCCACCCAGGCGGCAGAGGGGAGCGGCGTGAATGGCACTGAGCCCGGCAGCAGTCGCAAGCGGAAGAGGGGGCACGACGGGCTTGCCTCGGATGCGAGTACGCCACGGGTTGGGTCGTCAGGCACCCCCATGGACGAAGATCTCGCTGCGGCCCCGCACATCACGGAAGAGGAATACGACATCCAGCACCACAAGCAGATCACCGCGAAGAGGAACTTTGACAGAGTCACCTTTGGGAAATGGCAGATCAAGACATGGTGCGTCCTAGGCCGTCTACTCTCATACATGCGACGCTGAAGGTTGTCCAGGTACTTCTCGCCCTATCCCCTCACCGAGTCCGAGACAGAAGAGACCGCTTCGCCAGCCGCATCCGGGTCGGGACGCATCCCGGGCGTGAGTCGCTCGACGATCCGCTCGCATGGGCGCACATCAGACCTGCTCGCCGGCGGCCTGCAGCGTGGCGGCGGCGAGAAAGCGATGCTGTGGGTCTGCGACCGGTGCTTCAAGTACATGGCAGAGGGCCTCTCGTGGGAGGCACATGTTGTGCGTATTGCCACCATTGGCAGATGTTTGGGAGCTGATGCTGACCAGGTATGTTAGAAAAAGTGCGGCATCAGGCATCCGCCAGGTCGGAAAGTGTACCAACGAGGCGCGCATATAATTTGGGAAGTCGATGGCGCAAAGGAGAAGGTGAGTGGACGGGTCGTTGTGCGAGAGTATGTCTTTCTGATTCGAGGTCATTGTCAGCTGTATTGTCAAAATCTCTCGCTGTTTGGGAAGTTGTTCATCGACATCAAAACGTTGTTCTTTGACTGCGATAACTGTGCGTCCAGCTGACATCTACATGTCATGCATCAAGTTGAACCCCGGTGTTCTCGCAACAGTCCTATTCTACATCCTCACCGATGCCGACTCGCAGCGTGACCACGTCCTCGGATTCTTCTCGAAGGTAATCGTGCATCACATCTCCATCGCGTATCGCAACTGACAGATCGTTCCGAGAACAGGAGAAGGTCTCCTATGACGACTACAACCTCGCCTGCATCGTCGTGTTCCCGCCTTATCAGAAGAAAGGCTACGGCATGCTCATGATTGAGTTCAGTGCGTATCCGACATTCCATATAGGAAGCGCACACCTAAATCCCCTCTCTCGATAGGCTACGAGCTCTCGCGCCGCTCAGGCAAGGTCGGCACGCCCGAGCGGCCGCTCTCCGACCTCGGGCTGCGCAGCTACCTGACCTACTGGATCTCGACGCTCGTCCGCTTCTTCCGGTATGTCCCGCACTCTCTCTCACCCGCGCCGAGTCTGACGCGCCCGCAGCCGGCTGCTCTCGGTGCTGCCCCCGGAGATGTCGCGGCTGACGTCGGCGGGCGCGCTCCCGGACTTGTCCGACGCGTTCATGCGCTCGCCGTCGCGCGAGCTCGAGAACGGCATGCGCAAGCGCAAGAAGAGCACCAAGGGTTGGGACGGCGAGGAGCCCGCCGGTGGGACGCTGCACACCGCGCAGATGAACGACGTCTCCGGTGAGCGCGGCCTCTTCTGGTCGGCTAATTCTCTACTGATGTACGCTCCGTGGGTCCGCAGACCCGATATTCACAACCCTCCGCACGCTCGAGACGTTCGCGAACCCGGACGGAAGCGCGACCACTCAGGTCGTCGTGCGGTGCACGCTTGCGGACATTGCGCGTGCGACGAACCTGCGCGTCGAGGATGCTGCGTTTGCACTGAGTGAATGCGGGCTGCTTCTCCGGCGCGGGGAAGAGGAAGTCGTGGTCTCACGGGAGATGGTCGAGGTAGTGGCGAAGGAGCGCAGAGTGAAGAGAATGTGCATGAGCCACGCGCATGTGCTATTGTGATGTGTCGCAAGGGGCAGTTTTGTATATATCTTTGGATCTATCATTGTTTCATGCTGCGGCGCTGTATTCTTCGGCACCTCTGGTCTTTTGCAATGCAGCAATGTAATTCACTACCTCCTGACTCGCAAGACAAATGCTCGATGACATAGAGATGATGTAGCGGAGGCAGTACCATCGCAATAGAGATCACACGACTTACGTTGACACTCGCAAACAAAAGCCTAGCCAAACATCACCATGATCCGAGCTCAGTCGAGACAGACTCCAAAAGCTCAAGATGCGTCAGCAGCACACGACTGGAGTCGAGTGTAGTCCAGATCCCACGATACGCTGCGGGCGAATACACGGCGTACAATAGCATCGGATCCGGACTAAAACGAGGAGAAAACATGCGAACATGTGGTGCCTGGCGTATGATTGTGCATAGCATAGCGTACAAGGGCGGGGGATGGGGCGGAGCGGAATGGCGGGAGGTGGTGGGTGTAACGGTAATGGAATTACTCCTTGACAGGGGCTTCGTGCTCCACGGCCAGAATCGCTTGCCTCTTCTCGAGCACACGCGCTGCGCGACGCTCGCGAGCCGCCTGAGAGGGTATCAGATTGAGGGAACGCGAAGCGAAAAGGACAACGCACCTTGTTCTTGACACGGCGGGCCTCCATCTGGTCGGAGAGGACTTTTGTGCGGGTCTTCTCCGCCTTCGCCTTGTGGATGTACTCCATCAATACCCGCTTGTTCTTGAAGACGTTACCCTTCGACTTCTGGTAGAGCGAGTGGTACCTTCGCGGCGGCGTAGGTGCGATAAGCAAAAAGAGCACGCGAGCGCCAAATCACAAAGCTCACAGGTGCTTGTCAATCTTGCCCGCCTCCCTGTACTTCCGCAGGAGCCGGCGGAGGACACGCTGTCTCCGCATCCAGAGGACCTTGCTGGGCATGCGCGCCTCGGCGGTACCCTTGCGCTTACCGGGGCCAGTGTGACGGCCCTTGCGCTTGGCCGCCAGGAGGTCGCGGGTGCGGGCACGGGAGTGGACGGTGGTGGGCTTGACGATGATGTGGCCGTCCTTGATAAGCTTCTTGACGTGCGCGCGCGAGTTGGCGTTCCCGATCTCGGCCTGCTCGCTGGGGTCGAGCCAGATTTTGCGCTTGCCGACGCCCGCGACGGACGCGGCGAGGCGCTTTTGCGACCGGAGGTTGACCATGGCGCCTGGGCGGGGTCAGCGGGGGGCGTCGGGGGCGCCGTCGCCGTGTGCAGCGGCGGCGGGGAGGGGCAGCATGCTCACCTTGTTCTTGAGGAGATCGATAGGAGGGCGGGCGCAGGCAACCGCAGTGACGAGAGCAGGACGCAAAGCTGAGTCAGCAGCCACCCGGCGGATTCCGAAACCCTATTTGCAGAACTGCCCAGCACGAGAGGCAGTGCGGCTCGCCGGGCCGGGGGACGGCTGCGACGGGTTTCTTTCACTCTTCTCGTTGGTTCGGACTCGCACCAGCATTGCGCCTGAGCCTGCCTGAGCCTGGCTAAGGCCGTTACATGCTGTTCTGCACTCTTCGGACTTTTGTTGCGGGTGTGTGTTTCTGGGCAGGCATGCTGAGCTGATATTCCGCCGTTCGCGCGTCTTATGGGCCGACCTCAGGCCCCTGGTGCCGTCTGTCCTCTCTCGGACAGCCTGGGCAATTCACTGTTCCATATGCGGCGTCCTCGTCTGCCACACTTGAATGGTCCTATGATGGTGTATGGATTCCGCAGCCCGCGGGCTTTCCGTCTGTCCGATCGCACCCGGCAACCCAACCTTGCCCTCCTCTCCCATTCCCGCTGGTCTTGCTTGCCCCACGCGTGCGTCTGCGAATTAGGTTGCGCTGGCCGCTCTGCCACGCCGGTGGATGGTTCTTGTGCATGGCAGAGCTCCATGACATCAGACGCACATTCGGATTTGCTTTCGGGCATTGGCCGACCCCAGCGCGGAGTAACGAGCTGTGGCGGACGTACACGGAGGCATTCGGTAAGGGGAGTGTGCCACACAGGGGAAGCGCCCCCATGGCGAAATCAGCGCGTTCTTATCTCGGAACTTCTCCAGCCTACGTAGGCAAGTTTACGGTCGCAGGGGACGGGCCTTCGCTGTATTGCGTGCACATGAGATGCGAGAACATGTCTGTCGCAGAGTCTTAGCTCGGAAGATGGGTTCGCTTCTATCAGATTCGTGGAATGGATCAGGCTCGCCAGAGTACTCGCGCGAGTTCCTCATCACCTCGTGTCTGCCGTTGATAGCGGTACACACGTCTTTCTCCTGTGCAGGGCCGCGGGCGGGGGTGGTGCCATGTCAGCTTGCCACGATGCCAGCAATGCTCCCGGCGGTCCCTAGCCCATCGCGAGGGGAACGTGCGCGGTGGCGAACGGGTGCCTCGAGTGGCCCGCCGGCGATGGCCCGTTGGCGACCGGACCATCGCTGGGGCACTGTGACGAGCGCGCGCGGATTACCTAAGCACCCTTTATAAGGGGACGAGTGGCGTTCTTGCACAGTCTTTGCTCTGTTCATTTCTCTTGTCGCACCTTTCTCCTCGACCACGACCACCCCGTTCTTCCCTTCCTCGCCGTCGCAGCCGTTTCCCGACGGCACCAGCGGGAGGGTATATCCCGCCCCCGCCCTCTCGCCCGCCAGTGCCCCCGACCGCCCCCCGAAAGCCCCCTTTCAACGTGTCCGTCATCATGATATCCTTGTGAACTCTGCTTCGAGCTCGTTTGAACCCCACGACCCCTACGCACGCCGTCTGCCTGTCTCTGCACCGCTCACACCCACACTCGTCGCCAATCTACCCCTTCTAACGATAATCTCCGCGCCGCACACCATGATCATGGCCGCAGATACCACCACGACCGACACCACCCAGACAGAGGGCGAGGGTCCCGACGGCTCAGACAAACCACCGCATAGCCATGCAGTCAAACAACCACCCCTTCTCCAGTCCACCGCACCGGACGCTTCCGCCGCTAAGTCTCACGTAAACGGCACGGCGAAGCCGTCGCGTACACCCTCGAAGCAGGGTGCCCCCTCCTCGCTTCATGGATCCGCCAACGGACACGCCCCGCTCCCCCCAAAGGACACTCGTACGTACGACAAATCGCCAGGGCACACACGTAAGAGCCTCGAGCAGCTTCACAAGCTCGACAAGCTTTCGCTCGCCGACTCGCCCGCCATTCAGCGGGGCCCCTCTTCCACCAATGGCTCGATGACCCCCTCGTCGAGTAACTCCCCTTCCGTCTCCGAGTGCGAGAGCTGGAGCGTCCCCTCCACGCAGCCCCCGAGCCGTGCCCCCAGCATGTCCGCCGGAGTCTCGGGAGCGAAGATCCTCTCCATGACGCCTACGAGCAAACCCACACCAAAGAAGGAGGCGCCGCCCTCCACGGCCCCACGGATATCACCGACTCCATCTTCAGCCCCTTCAATTAGCGATCCCAATACCGTGCTCACTGCTCGATCGAAGGGCCCTCCTTCTGTCCACTCTGATCGCAGCGAAAAGTTCACATTGAGGGACTTGCTCGGCGCGCCAAAGCTCGTAAGAAGATCTTCCGCGCGCTCAAATGGCAGCAGCAAGAAGTCGGACTCGGATCGGGGCGACCGCTCGACAGCTGGAGGCAGTACGGTGAACTTGCTCAAGAAGTACGGCGTTTGCGAGAAAGTGGCCATCGGCAAGGGCGCCACGTCCGTTGTGCGCCTCGCCCACAAGTGGGATCGGGCAGATGAGAAGCTCTATGCTGTCAAGGTAAGTTCCCGCGCTCACTTACGCCGGGCTGTTCGGATGCTGACGCGCGCATGCAGGAATTCCGGAAACGGAGAAAGAATGAGACGGAAAAGGAGTACGTCAAGAAGCTCACGGCCGAGTTCTGCATCTCGTCGACGCTGCATCATATCAACATCGTCGAGACGGTAGACCTCGTGCAGGACGAGAGCCAGCACTGGTGCGAAGTGATGGAGTTCTGCCCCGGCGGAGACCTGTATGCGGCCATCAAGCGCGGGGGCATGTCGCCGAGCGAAGTCGAGTGCTGCTTTAAGCAGATTTTGACTGGTGTGGAGTATCTGCACAGTCAGGGTGTTGCGCATCGTGATATCAAGCCGGAGAATGTGTTCTTTGACACGAAAGGCCACGTCAAGGTGTGTAGGGTCATATCGTACGTTGAAATCGCTGGTTCTAACGGTCTGCAAGATCGGCGACTACGGTGCATCGACGGTGTATCGTCTCCCCTGGGAGACTACCGTTCATATGTCCACCGGGCTTTGTGGAAGCGAGCCTTACATTGCTCCTGAGCAATTTCTAGGCAAACGTAAGCAAATGCCTTTGACTCCTGTGCAGCCGCACACCTAATTCACTTCCTCTTCCTCCCTTCTCCTTCGCTTCTGGCTCTGCCAGCCTACGACGCCCGGCTCGTCGACATCTGGGCGTGCGGTGTGGTCTACTACTGCCTGCACTTCCAAGAGCTGCCGTGGACCGTCGCACAGCCGAGTGACCAGCTCTTCGCGGCGTACCTGTCGGCGTGCAACACACCGAACCAGTCCGCGTGCCCGCCCACGATCAACAACCTCTCGCCGCGGGCGTGCCGCCCCGTCATCCGCCGCATGCTCGAGCCGAACCCGAAGCAGCGCGCGCTCATCGACGAGCTCATCGCACACCCGTGGGTCAAGAGCATCGAGGTGTGCCACAGCGCTCAACACCCGTCGCACGTACATGTGAACGCGCTCGCGATGGCGCAGGCGCAGGTGCAAGCTGTCTCGTAGCCCGCTCGCCCCGCACTCGGGACGCGCCTGTATGTTGCCCGGCGCGGCCGCCCGCGCCCCGCTCTCCGCCTTCTTGCCAGTGACAGTCGTGCTGCTTTGTCGTTCTTGTCTGTTTCTGTGTATAGGCTCACTTGATGTAGATGTACTACCTCGCTTAGTTGCCCGACTTCTTAGTAGTGAGAGGCGTCTCTGCTCGCTTTCTTTTTCGCAATGTCACTCGCCGTCTTAGCTTATATCCAATGGAGCCGTGTGGTTCGTGGCCTTGAATTTTGCTGGATCGCTTCCTCTCCCTGAGTCTGCAACGCCTGGACGATGGCAGCATGCATGGCACGCCAGCCGCACGTTGTTTGTACATGTTAGGCTGTAGCCTTGGATCCTAACAGTGATCAACATGGCGCGGGCACCACACCTCCACCGCAGGTCGCTGCGGCATCGCTAGCCACCATGTCTTCCGCGCAGAACCTTGATGTGAGCTACTCGCGGATGTTTGCTATGATTCAGTTCTGATCAGCATCCTACTTGAAGCGGGCGATAGAGATCATTCAGCGCGCGATCGAGGAGGACCAGAAGCACAACTACGAAGAGGCCTTCAGGCAGTACAACAATGCACTCGACTACTTCATGCTCGCTCTGAAGTGTGCGTCACTGCCAGTCTTATATGCCTCGGGGTTCCGGCGTATTGATGACCAGGATGCGCTATCGCAGATGACAAGAACGAGAAGTCCAAGAAGCTCGTCAAGGCCAAGATTGCGGAGTACCTGTCGCGTGCGGAAGTGCTGAAGGCGCACATCGACGACGCGCAGGACAAGCGCACCAAGAAGCCCATCGGCGCGAACGGCGGGACGCCAGGCAAGTGAGTGCAGCCCGCGCCGCGCGCGAGACGTGTCATGACCGCCCTTGCATAGGAAGGACGAGGAGGAGGGCGACCCCGAGGTGAAGAAGCTGCGCGCGGGGCTCGCGAGCGCGATCGTGACGGAGAAGCCGAACGTGCGGTGGGAGGACGTCGCGGGGCTCGAGGCCGCGAAGGAGTCGCTCAAGGAGGCGGTCATCCTCCCGATCAAGTTCCCGCACCTGTTCACGGGCAAGCGCACGCCGTGGCGCGGGATCTTGCTCTATGGCCCGCCCGGCACGGGCAAGTCGTACCTCGCGAAGGCGGTCGCGACGGAGGCGAAGGGCACGTTCTTCAGCGTCAGCTCGAGTGATCTGGTGAGCAAGTGGCAGGGCGACTCGGAGAGGTGAGTTGGGGCGGGCTGTTCGCGGTGCAGGCTGGGTGGCTGATGGTGTGCACAGGCTGGTCCGGCAACTGTTTGAGATGGCACGAGAAAATAAACCCGCGATCATTTTCATAGACGAGGTCGATTCGCTCGCGGGAACACGAAGCGAGACCGAGACGGAAGGCTCGCGGCGCATCAAGACGGAGTTTCTCGTCCAAATGGCTGGTGTCGGCCACGACGACACAGGTGTCCTCGTGCTCGGCGCGACGAACATCCCATGGCAGCTAGACGGTGCAATCAAGCGGAGGTGTGTACGTCGCTGTGCACCGTGAGCGCCATCTCTGATTGCCATTGCACGCTGCAGATTTGAGAAACGGATATATATACCCTTGCCTGGGCCAGAAGCCCGGAGACATATGTTCCAGCTCCACGTCGGAGACACACCATGTGAACTTACACCCAAAGACTACCGCCTACTTGCAGATCAGACGGATGGGTAGGTCAGACGCCGGGACCCTTGCCCTCGGCTCGCTGACAAGTTCTCGTTCGCAGCTATTCCGGGTCCGATATCTCAATTGTCGTCCGCGACGCCCTCATGCAGCCCGTCCGCAAAGTGCTCTCCGCAACGCACTTCAAGCGCATACCCTCGCCCACAGACCCCAACCAGCTCAAGTGGACGCCGTGCTCGCCAGGCGACCGCGAGGCGGTCGAGAAAAACTGGTCGGACATCGATAGCGACGAGCTGCTCGAGCCGCCACTGCGCATCGCGGACTTCCTCAAGTCGCTCAGCAGTGTGCGGCCGACGGTGACCGCGGACGACATCAAACGGCATGAGCAGTGGACCATGGAATCGGGTGAGTGAGATGCGCCGCGTTGTCTGCGACTACTGCTGAATGTCTGGGTCGCAGGTAACGAGGGTGCATGATGATATCTATGTATGATGCGAACAATTGTTGTATTTCTGGTTTATCTCTTGAATACCATACGGCGTGGTCCTCCCTCATCCTCTGGCCTAATTGGAAATGTCATTACATGGAATGGAAATGCTCCTTCACTTCGTTGTACACGTCCTTGATTTCTACATTGGTCGTACCCCCGGAACTATACGGGACGCTAGGACTACTAGGCGGTTGTGAGTGGGTCACCACTTCCTCCCGTGACTGAGGATAGAGCTTTGGGGACGTCATCCATGATGATGCGAGCAGATTCTGTCTTCTTCTTGATCTGCCAAGCATCGATATTGATCTTCATTGTCGATCATCCTATACCCCACTCGGGCTTGCTTCGATATCGTCTTGGCTGCACTCACTGACGTCATCAGCAGAGCGCTGTGTCTACCAGCGAACTGACTAAGAACTTTGCCCTGATGCAGGGTTAAGTCAATGTCCATGTGACGTCGTCAGGACTAACAAGGTGAGCGGTAGTGTATTCTGTAGTAGCACAGGATTGACTCGTAATCTAGCAGCCGAGAAATTCGTTTGTCTCTTACATAATCTCGTGCCCTGTTCGTCTCAAGAGTCAACCGAAACCACGCCATGAGGAGTATTTGCCTCGTGTAGTGCCTTCACAGACCTTCACCTGGGTAATGACCTGTACTGCGATCACGCAATCGGTACAGCAATATCCTTTATCGTGGCCATCATGAACGATGTAGCTCCTACTAGACCACAAATAGGAAGCTAGCATTATATTTGTCGATTGATTATTAGGTGAACAACATTTCAGCCGTTGGACTAGTCTCAAGTCGTCTAGCATCTCGGTAGAACATATAAGGCACCAATCCACGGGTTCCTCCAATCGCGCACCTTGCAGAGTGAAAGAGGTCAGCTCGCGGGACATGAGGCGTGAATGGGTTTCGTGCTGCGTAGGAACTCACTGAGCATGGTTTGTGTGGAATACTAGGTCAGCTGCCTCACCGCACACATCGTCATCAGGTACCCTAGGTCATCACGAGAGGCCATTGTTCAGGTGCTTCCGGTGCATCCTCGCCGAGCTCATGCAAGACACGATCCAAGCATCCGAGCACGTCGGTCATGTCTGGGCGGTCAGAGGGAAAACTGCTCCAGCAGCGCTGCATGAGATCCCAAATACGATTCGATAGTCCGAGGGACGTTGCGTGGATAGGTCGCTGCGGACGTCGATCCGTAACAATCGCTCTCATGACACTCGCCTCCCGGGAGAGCTCATAGAATGGTATTCTCCCGGTGAAGACCTAGATAGCTCAGTGATGACGAGATACTTTCGAAAATATGAGCGCACCTCCCACATGACCGTGGAGAAGGCATAAATATCAGTTTCACGAGTCCACATGGATCTCTCTAGGCCGAATCGCTCCGGATCGATGATCTCGGGGGCTGCCCATCTTGTAGTCATTGGGTACACCGAGGATATATGCAACGACTGGTCATCGAACTCTTCATATGCGGAGATACAAGCTCTTTGTGCTTTGTCTATGAGGACTGCATCCTGAGAAAAATGGTTGACGTGAATTATGTGGGAAAGAGGAATGCCACAACTTACTCCCTTGAGTTCGGCACGCAGATAGTCCATATCGTGTAAGAATTTGAGCCCTTCCGCAATGTCTACAACCTAGAGCGCTAAATATCAATAAAATCACTTCAGTTCATGAGACGTGCACAGACTAGCTTTACGCGATGAGCTCTTGGATTACACCTTAGAAATCGGTTAATATCCCCGTTCGGCATCCACTTATGGGCCGAGCAAAGAGGGAAAAGTTCAGTGTTGACTCCATAGAAGGGGATAATGTTCGGATGTCGAAGAAAGCGTGAAATCAGTGCCATCTTCAGGACTCGCTAGTATGTAGAGATTTGATTCATGAATCATGCAATGAGTATGATAAATGGATCGGCGAACCTTTAGCAATGCTGAGGGGACATCTCTACCAACGATGCGATAAACCTTGATAGCGGCTTGCTCTCCTCGACAGGACCCCTTCCAAACGTCCGCAAACCCACCCGACGCCACTGGCTGCAGAGCGCTTCCAGTATGAAGGATTTCGGACGGTATCGACAGTAAGGAAGGATATAATCCACTCTTACGGTACAGCTTCCGCAATAGCACGAGACCTGCCTTCCGTGATGTGAAATTATTGACATCAACGACGCTGCTATCATCTAGAACCTTGAAGTTTTATCTTCACCTGCTGACTCAGAGTCAGTTTCTCTTCAGGACTCACCTCTCCCGTGTAATTTACCAGGGCGGCCAGATCATCTTGCTGCAAATTATGGGCGGTCTCCATAGCGTCGTCAGACGAAAGCATGGTCTGGAAAGCATCGATCGTCTGGATCTTGTAATTTGGCTGCATAATAGGCAGACTACGACTGAACTATAAGGTAATGACCCTCAGCGAATACTGCATACGTCTTAGAAGAAAATCTTACCTCGAGGACTTCCGGCGGACGGTTGGCATATGCACGGCGTAAATCGTCCTCGAAATGCACAGAATTGACGATTGAGCCCACAAGGTCAAAGCCTTGGATGGACCCTACAAGACTGACAACGCCTTCATACCATTCAATTACTGCTCTGCTGGGACCTAAAGTACACTGATTAGCATATCGTTGAAAGATAATGAATGGATCTATGAAGGCTGACTTGAACTATAAATCCGAACGCTCTCTGCATATGATTGACAAAGTGCGGCCAATAAGCTGAGTGAGTGCTACATAGGAAGTTACCAACGTTTGCTTTGGCATTGTATACATCATAATAGCGACGTACCTTGAAGACGGCTGACTCCTCAGAGGTTAAAGATATCCTACGGGCAAGCCCAGACAGCAAATCAGGTTCACTCGATATGGGAGGCCACCTTGGCGGCATCTTCAGCGCCGGTTTCAACTGTTAGGGACTGACACAGCGCTTGCATCTTCTGTGGGCGATTTGGAACGCCCAAATTTCGTTTCCCACGCGACACGCATGCCTCGCGATATCTCGCGTCCAGCACACGCTGCAGCTCAGCTTTGTTTCTAACCCTGTGACCAGAGTTGATATGGTGGTGCTGTGAGCTTCATGACAATGATTCCCCAAACAGGGGAGTGGCGGATAACTATTTATCTGAGATGGAAAAGCACTTCTGCGGCCCTGCTGGCAGTCGATGGCCAGCTTGTGCTGTAACATTGCCCCCTTGGTTATCCTTCCAAGACATTTGTGAAAATGGTAGACAAGTCATTGGAATCCCAGTATGTCTGGTGTCCGGACGAGCTCTTTGGGTTGCGAAACAGGGTGATCGAACTCGTCACTCGTTTGGTTTGTTCCTTAGTTATTGACTGGGTTGACATGGAGATCAACGAGTTCACTGCTTTCTCAGGATTTTGCAAATGTCATGCACTCGAGGTGAAGAATTTGTTGTGAAGGATCTCTCCAACGCGTCGAACGAGCTGGAAGTGCTCCGCAAGCTGCTATCCTTGACGTCTCCTCGCAATCATGTTATTGCTTGCGAACTGATTTCTTGCAAGGAAAGCACACTAGCTTTGATGCCTGCCTTAGAAACATTCTAAGGATATTGGCTACCTGCTGATGATGAAGGTCTTCTCAATGTTATGGCGCAGTTCGTGGAGGTACGTCAAAATATGTCCAACGGTACGATTGCCCTCATACAAGTGTAACAAGGCTGTGGACTTCATGCACAATTATTGCATCGTCTAGTCGGTAAGTTACATCCTGATTTGATGTCTTGAACGTCGTTTGTGGAATGGATAGGACTTGGCAGGAGACGCTACCCAGTGGGTGACAGGTATACCGACGGAAATTAGCCCTTGGCATATCGTGCCCGACCGAATCTATCTCATTGATTTCGGTTCCTCGCGTTGCTTTGCGCAAGGTTCTGGGGAGGGTCTCACGGTTCGTGACTGGCGCGACTTTCCGGGACACTATGATCCACCAGAAGGCGAAGATCTGGTGGATCCTTATTCTTATGTTGTGTGTTCGGTGGGAGAGACGATGTTCGAATTCTATGAACGGCTTGCTCCCATCCGAATGTCGTGATACTATACTCACCCTCCTGAACTTCTAGAGGGCCAGAGTCTGTGCTGGGGTCTATACTCCTTGCAGTCTGAGGCATGTCTTCTAGACCATGCGATCTTCTGATCCTGCTCTGAGGCCTACAATTCGACGCATTGTCCAGATTCTTCCGATGTTGCGCTTGTGGATCGCGAAGACACGACGGATTTACTTGGTTGTTACAATGGAAATTGTGTAAGTGATCCATTATCTTTCGAGCCTCCTGAGGGTGGGGACGAGGTCGATCCGTACTCTTACGACATCTACTCGTTGGGGGAGGTCATGTACGAGTTTTGCGACGTGAGTGTTTTACTTATCGCTTCGAGTTGTTGCGTATATTCAAAGTCGATCCATCAGACCGCTCGGACACTCTCAGCTCTCTATACGCTTCGCACGTTGGTCTACACGATCAATATTTTGCGCTCGCCGGATCCTATACAAATACCCTCGATTCGTCGCCTTTCCCGAATTTTCACAACTCTTCGTTGTTGGCTCACAAAGACGCAATGGCTCTATCGTGTATTCTCCAGACCGTTCGCGTAAGTCAGTTAGCCACCGTCTACGACCGCCAGCTCACTGGATATAGAGGATACGTCGACTATTACGGCTGGACGGGGATCTCTATGCTGATATGACTCGTTGCATGCATCTCTCGCCCAGTTCATAGCTCCACTTAGGAATACCACATCATTTCTAATGATAATATACCCTTTCCTCTCGAGTACTTAGATATCACACTCGTTAGTCTTGTTTCCGGACATGCTTGTACAGAGCTCCCATAAGTACGACGATATTCTCTCGATCCTGCGTGATCTCTACCCAGAAATCCTGCAGTACCCAGGGAGGCGGCATATCCAGTTCGATGGAATCATGAGACCGATGCACTGAGACCAGGGAGTGGATGGAAGAGGGGAAGCCGCAATTTTGGCTCTGGTCATGAATGTCAGGTGTATAAGAAAGCGTCACGACCGATCTACTTACCCGCTACTGCTCTATGTATGCAAGGGCGTCTTCATCTCTCGTGAAGAGAGCCGAGTTATCGGCATGTCACTCGATTCCGGCAGCGAGTGCCCGCTGACAGGCGTCACTACATGCGATCCCAGCATGCTTCACAAAGAGTAGCTTGGTATTCTGCGCGCCGGCGCCTGGTATGACGACTCGGATATTGTGCTGGATCCCGACAGTCCCGTCAACTTTGGTCTTCTTGTCCCACTCACAGGTTACAACGTTCGCATAGACATCCTCGGGAGCATCGACGACCATTGTATTGGGACGGAAGTCGTGAAGAACGTAGAATCGGCCATGTCGCGAATTACTTAGGCCAGTTGCCTGAAGGCTTTGAAAGCCATACCGGCAGGGATATGAGAAGGAAACAGAGAATTACCGACCCAAAAAGCCACGAAGGCTGATTCTCTTAAGGCCGAATTGGGGTGCGCACCAGATCCAGGCCTGAGGACGAAACAGCCGTGTGATTGAGTTCTTCGCAAATTGAGTAAAAAGTGATCTAAAATCTCAGCTCCCGGAGCCGGTCTGATTTTGGTGTCAAATGCGCTCACATCTCTTCCACCATGCTTAGACAATAACATGATAATACGGGGACAGAATAAAATGTTTCGCCAACTAGGCATGCAAAACACGAGACTAATTGCACCATATGGTCGAACGGCGTCTGAAAATCTAGGAACAGCAACGGTAGCACTGAAACACAGCTGGGAGTGTCGCAATTGGGCGAAGGCAACGCTAAGATGACGTTTGTGTTGACACACGGACGCTCGATTGAGGACGGGGACGGCACGCGCTCGAGAGTCCTTCTTTGTCTGCAAGAGTATAATACACGCTGAATCGGTCTCGTCACCTGTCTTATGTGATATATAGAACAAAGGAGTAGCTGTCACCTGAGATCAGTGCGTTTGACGTGTCAACCTCGGCAGATGGATAATGGAGCTTCTAGGATATGAGGGGCGTCAGAAGTCTGATAACGAGTTTCCAAAAGTGGATAATGACTCGAGCTGAGCTTCTTCGTGCAGCACAAGATGTGCATGCGGTGAGCTGTATGCAACGCGTGGCAGTAGACCAAGATCCAAGCGCGCTTCGGAGGGCATCCTGCGACTAAGCTCAAGTTGGAGCTCCATACTATACTCGATTTTATGATAACAATTGATATGTGGGACCGTGGGCTTTGTGAACTGTTCCTAACGCACAGAGGGATCTATTCATGTCAGCCACCCTCTGTCAATCCTTGTAGTACCCCATGAACCAATTCAAGGTACGGGGATGAGGTTCGGCCTCAAGGTGCAGAAATGCACTGATCGACGTTCCCATGATGCACTGTCGTACCGTTCACAGTGAAATGGTCCTCTCATACTCAGGCAAGGTGAAATCTATGTGTTGTGGAATAACGCCACGACGCATGCACTGCACATTACACACTCATCGGAGCTGACAATCGGCATCCAGAAACAAACAGCAAAAGAAGGTAACTACGATACATGCGCCATCATCGTATCATAAATTCTTTTTATACAGTGAGCGGTCCTGTCGCGTAAATTAATTACTATCGCGTGGACTTCAGAAATGACTGGGACCATTGTAACGGAAGGAGAATGAACGAAAATGGTAATGCATAAATGGTGACATGACATATGTTGACGAAATGAAGTTAGGGACAGGCCAACAGCGATGGGTCCCTAGACATACGCAGAAAGTTACTATCAATCCGGCTTCGCTAGTGTAAAATCCTCACCTTCGATGCTCACGCATAATTCAAAGCATCGACATCGTGCGTGAATTGGTCGGGATTGTCCACATACCACTCGATGCCAACTGCAAGGGCTTCCTGGCAGGCCTTGGGGCCCGCCTTTTCGGCATGGGTGACATAGATGTTCTTGGATAGCCGAGCTCCCGGAACGATAATCGAGTAATGAATGCTCCATTCTTTGTCGAAGATCGACTTCCTATCCCACTGGCACGATTTGACATGCGCTACGTAGTCGTCTCCGTTGGTAATAACAGTTTGAGTAGGCTGCGTGGTGGTGAAGAAGGAAGAGTCGCTCATGGCACGAATCAACCCAGCAAGGTGTCTGTATGCGTCGGACATGTTGTAGTAGGAGCAGGCGGATGACTGAATCGACAGCTTATGGTGTCGTCTTATAAACCAGAATCAGAAAGGAAGGACGCGGTCAAAACTCCACATTTTATATGCTTCAGACGATCGGAGGCATTAGCAGGCTTGAGCAATCAGTCCCGCGATGACTCTATGTATATCTGATTAGGCCACATGTGTGATCTTTTGAACTTATGCAGTGACCTAGAACATCAAGGCAAGTGCAGAAAGAATTTGGAACGAGGCGACGCAGAGACAAAAGAAGGGGTTTGGATCCGGCAGGAACGCCAAAATAAGTCAGAAACTACACATATTTGGCTGACCGCCGGCAGCCGGCATCTTAGACGCTCATTGCTAACGCCGACGGCGTGCAACCGTGCTGTCATGGACAACTCCCAGAGCAGCTTTCCCTGGCCGTGTAGTGTGTGCTGCGGAAGAGACTAGATCGAGACTTGCTTGCATCATACTCGGAAGAAGTGCCGGTTGGAGCTGGTGAGTGCGTTACTCGACTGTGAGGTCCTTGGCGGTTCCCAGCTGACTGGCATCTCTCGACGGAACTTGGAACGCTCATTAAATCGGAGTCGAAGCATAAATATAGACTTACGCAGTATACGTCTACAGGGCCTACGTCTACAGGGCCGCCACAGGCGCACGACGTGTTCGGTTCATCTTTCCTGCAGAGGATGTCTCAGAGCACTTTACCCGTCAAGCACGTATGGCGTGCTGACGAGCTCCTCGAGCTGCGCAACCGAGGAATCAAACTCCTGGCTCGCTTGGTGAGTTTATCATTGCTCGTGCCATATGCACCTCCACATTCCACATCTTTACAATCGAGTAGGACTATATGAATGTGGTGCAATTAGCGCGCAATGACAACGGCGAAGAGATAGTGGTCAAGTCTCTCCGGCATGGCTCTAATGAGTTGCAGATGCTTCAAACACTGATATCAATGTCGTCTCCCCGAAACCGCGTTGTCCCATGTGAACTTCTGCCTTGCGAGGTTACAACTCTTGCCGTAATGCCCGCACTTCATCCGTTGCACGCAAGTTCAACTTCCTTCACCATTGAAGAAATAATGGATATCATGGGCCAGATGATAGAGGTGCGTACCACTTGCATTGGCGCCGGTCATAGCTGTAAGGTATGTATTAGGCTGTGGATTTTATGCATGAACACCACATAGCCTTTGGAGTACGTGGATTTGCAAGCTTCGACCAAAGATGAGGCTGATACATAGAAGGACGTGGCGTTTGATAACACCATACGCTCGATCGAAGCCACACTCACACAGATTGGTCCTTGGAGCATTCCATCAAAGCGGATATACCTCATCGACTTTGAGGCTGCACGTTCATTCCCGAAGGGCCCTGGTGAAGGCATAAGGATCAATGACTGGATTGATTATGGGGGGCACTTTGAACCTCCTGAGGGAAGGGGCGAGGTTGACCCTTATTCTTACGATGTGTATTCGTTGGGTCAATCAATCTTCGAGTTCTGTAACGTAAGCTCCTTCTTCCATAGTCGACTTGGTTGTTCGTATTTACCCATAAATGATAGTACAAATCTTTCTCAGTGCCCTGTAGTTTGGGCTCCGTCGTAGATTCTATGCGCTCCGACAACCCATTGCAAAGACCAACAATTCGTCGCATCTCTCAGATGTTCCCGGCACTGCGATACTGGGCCATTAACATGCACTGGCTATATCGGACACTACCAAGGCCGCTGGCGTAAGTGAGGATACTGTTGCGATGTGGCGATACTGATTGACATCACAGCGGATCGATTGATTACTACGGCTGGCGACTACTTTCCGTGTTCATCTAATTGTTTTATAGATGTGACTCTCAACCGAGATCTGAGTCGTTCATAGGCAACCACACAAATAGGTACTCTTGACCATATTAGCCTGTCGCTAATTTCAGTGATGTCTTCTGGAGAGCGCATTTTTCGATCCAATGGCTCATTATTGTTCATAGTATAGTTTGTCCAAATGCCATGTGCGAGAGCTCGTGTGTGTACCAATGCAACCAAGGACAAACTATATGTGCAAGCCTCATCTGCACTGTCCGTGTCACCACCACTGCGATATAGGTATTATCCCGATAGACCAGAACAGGAGGTTCGGAACCAGAAACCGGGGTCCATAGGGGGCGACCACTTGTTTGTCCTCCATGCCCACATGGAATAAACGAAGCAAATCATGCCGACTGCGCCGACCGACGATCTCTCATGACAGGTATGGTTAGGACGGCTCGTGTAGGTACACTCACACGGCGACTCTACTGATACCGAGGTACTCGCTTCGGGCATGGGAGACTCGGAGATACGCTCGAAGTTGCAATTGGGCGACAAAAAGAGGTGATACAGCGCCAAGCTAAGCCTGTGTATATATCTGATCAACTACGCATGTTCCTTTCGACTAGACTCGTCTCAATAAGCATCACAACTCTATTCTAACCAATCCGTGTGCATATCTCAATATTTGCAGCAGTAGTCGAACACGTTGCACGGCATTAGCATAGCAGGTCCGAACAACAAGGCTAGATAGAAGTCCATATATCAAGAGGAAAGGCATGACTCGATCAACAACTCCATAATGGACATGTTGAGGCCAGTCACAAATGGGAAACGCCTATCTCCGGGCATACCGTCACTTCATCTACAGTGAAGATGGTTGATCTGGTTCTGAACATCTCTGATCTGATTATACGAGACGGAAATGGCGAATCACCGACACAAAAAGCCATGAAGGCTGATGCTCTTAAGGCCGAATTGGGGTGCGCACCAGATTCAGGCCTGAGGACGAAACAGCCGTGTGATTGAGTTCCTCGCAGATTGAGTCAAAAGTGATCCAAAATTTCAGCTCCTAGAGCCGGTCTGAGTTCGGTGTCAAATGCGCCCACACCGCTTCCGTCAAGCTTGGAAAATTAACACAATAATCGAAAACAGGGACAGAATGAAATATTTTGCCAACTAGGCATGCAAAACACAAGACTAATTGAATCATATGGCCGAACGTCGTCTGCAAGCTAGGAACAGCAACGGTAGGACTAAGACACAGCTCATCAGAAGAATATCGCGTTGTCTTGGCGCGCTTTCGAGCCTTTTTGGGCTTCTCGGCGGCTGCCACGGCCTTTCGCGCCCAGCAAAGCCGCGAAAGGCGTCTTTGAAGTAAAAACGATATTCTCCTGATGAGGGCGCTCGCTCTGTAGACGCAGACTGCGTTTCTCACTTAGGCTTTTAGTCCGATTTAACGAGCATCCTAAATTTTGCTCAGCACTGAGAGGTTCCAATTGTCTGGGAATCGCCAAGGACCACAGCCGAGCAACGCACTCATCAGCTCCAACTGCCACTCGTTCCGAGTGTGTTGTGAGCAAGTCTTAGCCTTCCTTATCTCTTCCACAGCACAAACTACACGATTAGAAAAAGTTCTCCACAGGCGCACGACGCGTTAGGTCCATTTTTCCTGCAGATAATGTCTGAGAGCACTATACCGGCCAAGTATGTGTGGCGTCCTGACGAGCTCCTCGAGCTGTACAATAGGGGATTCAAACTCATAGATCGCCTGGTGAGTTTGTTACTTTTTGTGTCACAATGCATCAGCCATGTTCCAATTCTTTGCAATCGAATAGGACTATATGAATGTGGTGCAGTTAGCACGGAACGGCAACGGCGAAGAGGTAGTCATCAAGTCCCTCAGGCACGACTCTAATGAGCTGCAAATGCTTCAAATGATGATATCGATGCCGTCTCCCCGGAATCGCGTCGTTCCATGCGAACTTCTGCCTTGCGAGATTACAACTCTTGCTGTGATGCCCGCGCTCAATCCATTGCATGCTAGTTCGCTTTCCTTCAATATTGAAGAAATACTGGATATCATGGGTCAGATGATAGAGGTGTGTACCGTTTGCATTGGCACTAATCATAGTTGTAAAGTGCATATTAGGCTTTGGATTTCATGCACGAGCATCGCATAGCCTTTGGAGTACGTCGACTGCAAGCTTAAATAAAGACGAGAACTGACATGGAGACAGGACGTGGCCTTTGACAATGCTATACGCTCGATGAAAGTTACACCCATGCAGATCGGTCCCTGGAACATCCCACCAAAGCGAATATACTTCATCGACTTCCAGACTGCACGTTCATTCCCGAAGGGCCCTGGCGACGGCCTAAGGATCAACGATTGGACTGATTATGGGGGACACTTTGAACCTCCTGAGGGAAGGGGCGAGGTTGATCCTTATTCTTACGACGTGTACTCGCTGGGTCAGTCAATCTTCGAGTGGTGTAACGTAAGTTGCTTGTTCTACAGTCGACCTGGTTGTACCCGTTTACGCATAAAACAATAGCTCGGTTCATTCTTAGTGCCCCGTAGTTTGGGTTCCGTCGTAGACTCTATGCGCTCCGACAACCCATTCCAAAGACCAACAATTCGTCGCATCTCTCAGATGTTCCCGGCACTGCGATATTGGGCCATCAACATGCACTGGCTCTATCGGACGCTACCACGGCCGCTGGCGTAAGTGAGGATACTGTTGCGATGTGGCGATACTGATTGACATCACAGCGGATCGATTGATTACTACGGCTGGCGACTACTTTCCGTGTTCATCTAATTGTTTTACAGACGTGACCCTCAACTGAGATCCGAGTCGTTCATGGGCAACCACACAAAGAGTACTCTTGACCATATTTACTTGTCCCAGATTTCAGTGATGTCTTCTGGAGACCGTGTTTTTGAATCCAATGGCTCATTATTGTTCATAGTATAGTTCTTCGAATGTCATGCGCAAGAGCTCGTGTATGTACCAACGCAACTAAGGACAAGCTGCGGGTGCGAGCCTCGGCTGCGCCGACCACTGCGATGTAGGTATTTAAAATCTGATAGAACAGAACTTGGCTGAAAGAGAAGTTGGGAACTAGACACCGGGGCCCATCCGGTGCGACCACGCTCTATACTTCGCGCCCACATGGCATAATCGAAGCATTTCATGCCTGCTGCGCCCATCAAGTGGTTTCGCAACAGGGAATGTACATTCCGCCTGGGCTTCCAAGGATCCCGGCGACCGACGATCTTTCGCAAGACAGGTATGATTAGGATGACTCGTAAAGGTACATTCACAAGGCAACCTCTATTGATACCAGGGGTGGCCCTCGCTTCGGATACGGGATACATGAGACCTCGGAAATATGCAAGTACTTCTAGGTTTGTTGTAGCCAAGAGGTAGGAAAGTGTGCAAATAGAGATGACGACTGAACAGACAGAGGGAGGCCGGCGTGCCTTGCCGCTGAGCCAGTGCCTCGCGATATGGCTGGTTCATGTGGGGCATAGCGGCCCTCCTCCTTTGCGTGAGAAAGGCGCCTAAAATCTCCCGCGGGCTAGGGTTGGATCAAGTTTAGCACGTTCGCCCGTATCATCATCGGACCAACTGATTATATTCGGCTCGCTCATCAAAGGAACACCTGTTGGGCGGCGCTGTCCTTCAGAACTCAGGAGAACCTAGGTCGGTTCGAGCGTGTCACTCAAAAGCAACGTCTCAGACACGTACATCACTCTGCCGGATTACGCAGCTGCCAGAGTAGTGTTCCTGAGATGTCTTCCGACAAGCAGCACGTCTGGCAGTCCGATGAACTAGAGGCATTGGCCAGTAGAGGCATCAGCCTACAAGCACGGATGGTACGTCCTTAGCTTTGCTACTCCTTGCGGTACTGAAACACTCTCCTCGTTAAAGGATATCAGGAACAGAGTTCGAATCGCAGAGGACGCTTCACAGAGAGGCTATGTGGTGAAATCAATGCCTAATGATCCCAATGAGCGTGATGCTCTTAGGAAGATGCTTGATCTTCCATCCCCTCGAAATCACACGGTTCCTTGCGAGCTGATTCGCTGCAACTCAACTGCACTGGCTCTGATGCCAGCCTTGAGAGTACTAGTTGGTACTCACAGACCTTATGGCAGCATTGATATTCTGTTGGACTTCATTGAGCAAATGGTTGAAGTACGTCCCCAGTTGTTCATTGGCAGCCGTGGAAAATCGATCTCTTGTACTGTAGGCGCTTGATTTTATGCACGAGCATAAGCTTGTGTTCGGTGTGCGCGAATGAATGCATGTTCAGCAGAAGGACCTAAATTCACAACTCACTAGGATTTCGCAGCTCTAAACCTCGTTCAGGCCACTGACAACATCCCTTCTGATTTTCCATCATTTAATATAATTCGGGGGCGTTATTACCTCATCGATTTCGGCTCGTCTCGCTCTTTCCCAAAGGGCCCTGGAGAGGGATTACTCATCGACGATTGGAGTGCTTATCCTGGGCACTTTGATCCACCTGAGGGCACAGAGATGGTCGATCCCTACGCATATGACGTTTATAGTCTCGGCGAGACAGTCTACGATGGTTTTCGAGTGAGTCCCTCATCTCACACACGCAGCCTCCACTGATGCAATGACTTATGCAGTACGTGGCCGATACGATCACTTTCCACCCACCTATGAGCCTTCTTCACATGCTGGACATGCTTCGCTCTCCCGATCCGAGTCTGAGACCCACCATGCGACAAGCGGTCAGGATCGCTGGTGCTTTACGTTCTTGGATCCTAGCCACGACGTGGCTTTATAGATACTTGCCACTAGGGGTTGCGTAAGTATGCTACTATGTTCAAATGAGCGGAATAGCTAACGATACAACTAGGAAGCGTCTCGACTACTGTGGTTGGCGTCTGATCCTATGCTTCGTGTGACCATCGGGCTCGGACATCAATATAACCTGCGAGCCAAGGCTTATTCCTATTGACCATCCACGAGTCCTCTTGTTCGAATGCAAGCGGATGGCGCTCCACTATGGTTTGTGTCTGGTCTTGGTCAATGCGGACGGTCGGCTCGCGGGGATCGTGGGCATAGCACAATGTAAATTGGACCAGAGTGGACGATGCAGAGTGAATAGCATTTATCCAGGCACTGGACGCTGAAGCGCTGCGTAGTGAAAGGGGCTCTCAAGCTTGGTGGCATCCACGGTAACCGTCGGGCCGCGGCGCGACGCCACAGTAATTCGATCACAGTTGAAGCTTGAAGCTTGAAGCTTGAGGTCTCACTCCATGAGTACGAAACGTCCTTCTGGCCAATCATTAGATCCGTGAGCGCCACAAAAGAAATAGAAATTAGGATGTCTGTACTCCTTCTGACTTGAATACCGGCTGTATTGAAGCTGTTGGTCTAGCGAAGCATCTGCGGTATCGTCCGACGGGTTCTCATTGGCATGACCAGTTGAATCAAGTACAAGATATAGTGGATTTGTGAGACTCCACATAGTGTCGAGACTCTGCTCCCGATGCCAATCAGTTGATCCACAGCGGTGATTCTCCATCTCGCTTCGGCGAAAAGACGTTCTGGGTAAGCACATCGTCATATTCGTCATCCGCCATAGCTTTAGTTGTATTCCACGCAAAACGATGTTCTCCAGCTGGGACACCTTCTCAAATTCCTGGCGAATCAGAAACAAGCTGTACAAGCACGCAATGACGTCGCACCAGGTAACACAGTAGAGGAACACAGTAGAGGATGACATCCCCCAAGAAAAGCGGTCCTCAGGCAGAGCCATCTCTGGATCCTGTGAAGGCACTCTACGGTGCGGTTGATGAGCAAGCCATTGTATTGAGCTCACATTCTCTCTAGTTATATGGTTGGGCATCAACGACTGTGGGTGAGCAAGCATGACTGCCTTGGTCCTATGTGGTAACTCATAGCACCACTGACCTCCCGCAGCCGCACAGACGCAGATGAGCTCGAGGATCTTGTAGAAAACCCGTTCAATGATGGACTGGACGAGCTATAAACCAAAGTTGGTGCGCGGAACTTCCTTCTCATCGACGTCCCACCAAAAGATAGGAGTTCCGGGGGTGAGCCTCTTGCACCGACCAGCGTCCCTACGCTCTACTGACTCTCCGACGCCGCTTTGAAAGCACTCGATCTACAAGCAGATCTGTCGGAGCGGTATACGACGTGGAACGGCATCCTCAAGACGCGTGCGGAGGCCTTCGTGTCGGACAGTGCACACGCGTCGCTTTTCCTCTTCTCCACGTACGACATGATCTCCGCCGTGCTCGATGACCCCGAAGCGTTCGATTTCAAAGAGGACGACGCTATACGAGAGGGAGGGGCAATATGCATTGATGAGCTGCATCTCACCAATGAAGTCCGTGCAATACTCGCTGAGCGTCTCGAGGAGGCATTGCGCACTGTTTAGCATTTCACGAGCGCCAGTGTAATTTCTGGAAAATCGTGCGCGTGCCTAGAAGTTGTCATTTGCTCATAGCGTTACATGTAGCAGCTAGTTATTTGGCTGAAGTCAGCAGATTCGGAAGGAGCACTCAATAAAACCCGCTCTCGCAATACATACCTTGGAACATTAGAGCGCTAGGATATTCACTCAATGGCACTCACACCGCAATAGATACCCAAACCCTCGTCTATTGGCAGTCAGCCTGCTCAAGGTAATAAATATGCACAACATAAAGCCTGCAAGTGAACGCGTCTCCCGTCATCCACCCTGCAATCCAAGCAATGAACGACGAACAAGAACGAATGAACGATATAAGTGAAGGGAAGGTATCGTACACTACCACTCATCAACTCCAGGGACACTCAGCCTTCAGAAGTGGCCGCCGAAGAAGCCGTTGCCCTTGTTCTGCTGCTGGTTGGCCTGGTTGCCCTTGTTTTGGGTCGGCTGCTGGAAGCCGCCCTGCTGGCCGGGCTTCGCGCCGGTGTTCGAGCCCTTGATCGCGACGGTCGTCGGTGCCGCAGCAGCGGACGACGCCTTAGCGGGGGCGGCGCTAGACTTGGCGGCGGCGCTGGAAACAACGGCGGCAGAGGATGTGGCGGCGGGGGCAGATGAAGTTGCGGGGGGTGCAGCGGCGGCAGTCGAGGAGAAGACGGCAGCAGCGCTGGACGAGGCCGCCGCAGCGTCATCGCTCACGGTGAACTGTGCAAGATGTTTGTCAGGGAGGCTCAGGGAGATGCGTGCGGGTATGGATGCTCACGTAGACGATGTCATCAAGAGCACCGTGCTGGGCAACAGCGACAAGAGCCGGCTGGTGGTTCGCGGCGGTGTTGATCGACGCAAGACGGTAGGCACCCGCGGGCAGACCGGCGGTGACGTCAGCAGTGAGGACGCCGTTGACGGCCGCATCGTTCAAGCCCTTGAAGAACGCGAACACCCTGGGGTCGAGCGGGGTAGTCTGGTCCAATGACTCGAGGAGCTGGACGACAACGTGCGAGTGGCCCTGGATGTTGCCATCCGAGCCGACCTGCTGGGGCGCCGCGAAGAAGTTCTCGTCAGCGTTCGTGAAGAAGCCGGTGTCGAGGTTCTCGATCGCCATCGAAATGGTGAAGTTCGAGTTGACCGGGATCACGGCGCCGTTCGTCGGGAAGATGAACTTGGACGCGGGCATGTTGTTCTGTGCCGCGATGATACCCATCGGAGCCGGGTTGCAGGAGCCAGTGACAATCTGCAGACCATTCGTAATCGGGAGCTGGGGCACGGTCGCGCAGAAGTTAATGAAGTTGTTGCTCGACGTCAGTGAGGGGACCTGGCCGGCCTCGGGGTCAACCTGGCCGTTGTTTTCGAAGCCGGTGGCAATGACCGCCGGATCAAGGGCTGTGTTGAGCATGTCAGATTGAGCGCGATCTAATGAGGAGGAACACGTACTCAATGAGCTCTGCTCATCCGATGCAGAGACAGAACTGGCTGCCGGGGGAGCGGCCGATGACGAAGAGGCAACGACGGCAGCAGATGACGAGGCAGATACAACAGCCTTATTCGCAGTCGTCTTCGCAGGCGGCGAAGACTTGGCGGGCTGAGGTTTGCTGACGACACCGTTCTTCAAGTTCTAACCGAGATGTGAGTAGATGCCGTTGTTGAAAGCGCGAGTGACATACCACAGGGGAAGCAGAAACCTGCTGGGCCAGCAGAGGGAGGAGGACAAGGAGCGTGGAAAGAGAGGCGGAGAACTTCATGATGTGCGATATTTAAAAAAGACCTGAAGCAAGCTTCGAGGAACAGTGAGAAGACTGAGACGGGGAAGGATCGAAAACTAAAGGAGTGATGTCAGCTCCATGGATCTACTCAAGGTTCGAATGTACTCACAAGAAGAAGGCCCAGGCAGCTCTGCTGCAGAAAAGTTGAGAAGAGCGAAAGAAGGGAGGGGGATGAGGAAAAGGGGGATTGACTATAGGTATTTATACATGGTTCAGATGACAGGACGGGGAAGACCGCCGTCCACGAATCATTCGAGCGGTTTCCCAGGAGACAAGCTACCCGGATATCGAGGCCAGTAGGGAGGTAGGATCAGCTAAACGGGCGGTGTCGGACAGATGCACTTGAAGTCAAAGGTCGTTCACACTGTCCACCGAGTGACAGATGGCTTGATGGAGCGAGCTGGCATAGGCGAAAGCGTCCGATGGTGATTAGTATAGGTCGCTGCACGGAGGCGCCGAGATGCCGCGCTCAGCGATTGGCTACCTGGGCACAGCAGCTGTCAAATATGGTATCAGCCGTCGTTCAAGGTGGGAATACGAGCAAAATGATGTCCTGTTCACCATGCACATTGCGTGGGTAGCATAGACGAAATACTGGTAGATGTCTGCGAATCTGTCATGGTTTGGACACGTTGCAACCAGGTGCCCAATGTGAGCCCACGCAGGCAACGGATGCACCGCGCATACAGCGTCCCGAAGAGCATGGCCTGTCCTCCGCCACAATTCTCGAAACTATCGTCTCCATCGAAATGACAGATCAAATCACGGAGGCCGTCGATGACAGAAGGATCAATCATATTTCGTCTTTCCGCCAAAAAAACACCATCCCAGGGACGGAAGGCCGTCGCTAGGCACTTAGGACTCACCCTTCGCCTTCACAGCGCACAAGAAAGACGCAATGGTATCGATTTCCCGCACAGGCTGCTCGCGGAAATGCCGCTGCGCAAGTGTCGCAAGGGCGCTGTGCACCTCGCCGACATCAGCGAGCACAGGGACGACGGCAGGCACGTTCCCACGTTCGTCTTCGACAAGACGGAGGCTACGCCTCCGGTTTGCTGGGTCCCTCCGCGGTCGATTCGCCGGCGTGATGGGGAGCGTGTTTGGAGGCCCCGGACTGGCTGTTGACAGATGTCGGTGGACGTGTGCGCGTGGCCGCAATAGAGACGATGGCGGTGGCGGGTCGTCGGCCGACAGAGGTGACGGGTCCACCTCGGGCACAAGGTCAAAATGCGACAGGTATTGTTGCAACATTGCAGTGGACATTGTAGTAAAATCAATCTGGTTGCGCGCATCAGGGGCGTCAGTATGGAGATGGAATCATTCAAGTACATCTTATGCCAAGAGTCGCATAAAGCCACTGTCATCGTGCTTAACGGGGGTGTCGAGCGAGAACAAGCACGGTGATACACGAGACGCGAGCGCGTAACGGGCAGAAATGTCTCGCAGGCATGGGAGGCCGACGACAACGAACAGTCATGAATACTTTAGAACAGCGCTCACCAATGATATCCTTCCATCTCGGTCACCCTCAATCCTTTCCAGTCTCCTAGAGTCTCCTGAGCCGACAGCGGCGCTCGAGCTCGCGTTGGCTGCAGCGCTCCCTCCCACACCGGAACCCGCTGGCTCTATCCTCTTCCGCTTCACTCTCGGCTCTCCATCCGCCTTGTCGACGGCAGCTCTCTTGGTCCCTACTCCAGAACCAGTGGACGCAGGACCGTGGTAGGCTGCGTCATCTCCGCCCATATTTGCCTTCTTTCGCGCGTTCTGGGGGCGAGAGCGGGCTGTAGTAGCTGCGGCGGTTGGCGTGGCAGCCAGTGCTGCTTGCGTTGGAGGTGCCATAAATGTTGTTTACTTTACGATTACTGATGATAACAGGTCACGATTGCAGAGGGTCAGACGATAGACTATGAATGCAGCTCGAACGACGGAAGTATATGGTAGCAGACGGGCGTCGAGTATTTAAATAGACGCCTAATCAGCTCGTAACGAATGGTGGTTGCAAGGATTGCCTATTTTGGGTTGCACCTACTCTTACCAGTGCAGTTCCAGCCGTGCGCACAATTACAGACGATTACTCACGCATCCTGGTTTACTCTGACAGCGTCTTGACTTTCGAGTATCGGAAGTGCTCACAGATGATTCGTGGATGAAAATTTACCGACGTTACTAGTACAATTTCACATGAAGAATCAAAAGTCATCTGCTAGAACGATATCAGAGGTATTCAGCTCTGGCTTCGGTTTCTTGACCGTGCTTGCGGGTTTATCTTTCACGATCCCTCTATAAGCCAGTCTCCAATCATCCTGCCAATCGAGAGTCGCCCCCGATGGAAGGCGATGCATGAGCTCGTCGACCTCCAAAGTGCGCGACTTCAGCTCCTGCAAGTCCCGCCGAACGTGCAGGTCAGATTCAGGTCCCAGCGCTTTCTGAAGTCGCACAACGTCCTTCAAGTTGCGCCTGAACGTAGCGAGTTTAACTCAAGAACGTAGAGAGGAGATACAAGACTTACGACATCGCATTCAGGATAGCCTGAGCTTCCTCCAATTCTCGGTGCTGCACCTTGCGTATCCGTTTCCTCGCTTGGTCTTTTTCAGTGAAGATGTAGCCGTGCAATGACTCCAGGCAGACAAGAAGATGTGGTACCGGGCCTAGGAAGAGCATCTTGTAGAGTTTGTGCGGCCACTCTAGCTGAACGGATCTTCCCAGGCACGCGGAGAAGATGCGTCGCCTCATGTCTTGCAGGGTGCTCTTAGGGGCTTCTCGTCGTGTGGCCAGGTGGCGACGATATACAGCTTGTATCTTACAAGCTGCGGACACGTCTTTCTCTGTGGGAACAGTGGCCTGCTCCTCCTCTATCGTCGTCACGATGTCTTCCATCGCAGCTTCTTCCTGTTCGAAGCCGTGGCTTCCGTCAACGTCATCTGCTTGTTCTTCTTCGATGGTTTCCTCGCTTTCAGCTACGACTTCGGTCTCTTTGTCCTTCTGGGCGGGCGTGAAGGGCATGGCATCGGCGCGTAGGGAAGTGCTGGGCTTCATACGACCTCCTGACCTAAGCAGAGCAGGAACTTCATCGATAGACTCGTAGATGACACGTCGCACGTGGGGAAGAGTGGGCTGATTGGGATTGGTCTTCGCAGCGTCGTGCAGCTGGATCATTTCATCTAGCGTTGAACCCGCGCACGACTGCCGAGCCGTCCTCGCAAGGTCCGACCAATGTCTTGCCAATACATAGCTGAATCATAAACGACGTGAGCTAACGTAGTATCACAGGCCTGGAACATACTCTGAAATCAATGGTGGGAATGTCCGGCCAGGCTTGCGGATCGATGTCACCGCCTTCCCGATGTTGTCACGAAGTAGAATGGAAGGCATATTATATCCGACTGTGTGTCAAAAGGCGTCAGGCGTCAGAATGTCGATTGAAGGCACCATACGGTCGCGAAACGTACGAATGCATAAGCTCTTGCATCTGCATGATAGGTCAGCCGATACTGTGGCCATTCCACAGTAGAACACTCACATTCTTGCTATAAATGCATTCCTGATCGGATACCCAAGGCTTGCGAGGTTACGTTTTTCGAAAAGTAGGTGATCTATAAAAGTGTCCATTAGACGGATACATTGAGCCGAAGCGTTTGTCCCGACCGTACCTGCGTATTCGCCCGTATATATCTGCTCCAATAGTGTTGTCATGGGATCAACTAGCATGTAGAAGAGTTTGCTCTCCTTGTGCCGTAATCTGGCCAAGTCTTCGCCCAAAGCCATCAACCAGCTTCGCGGAAGTGTGACGTCATGCAGACTAGAGTTGTTTTGAAGACGCTTTGAAATCACCAAGCAGCTGCATATAGTATCCAACAGATCGCAGAAAACTGCGATGTCAATGGACAACCTTGTGTCAACTACGTGCCTGAGGATGCAAAGACCCATAAGGCGTCAGCTATGCACGTAAGCGATGAAAATAGTGGTCCAGTACTTACTTCATGAAAAGGATTCCCCGAGATAATGAGATCGGCATTGTGTCGTGTAAGAAAGCGAGGACATCGCGAACAATGTAAGAGCACGCCGGCGGACTCCCGCGCACGAACTGAGGAGGTGGCTTAAGTTCTGAGACGCATGGAATACGGGGAATGTTGTGGATGGCGGCGGTCTTATCAAAGGTAAAGCTGATGGTAGCCACCCTCACTAGGGATGAGAGAAATCCACCCTCAGACGAGTGAGGGCGTAAGCTGTAGAGCAGCTCTCGAGCCCACTCTGTCACTATACGCATCCCCCTCTCAAACTCCGGTATAGCAGTCGTCACAAGGTTTTGAGGGGATCCCATCAAAGGTGAAGGCGGGCACAATGCTTCGTGGATTCTACGGAGCCAGAATCTGCATTAATCGAAGAATCAGACGGGCCGACGGATGTCTAAAATATTGGGCTCACTTCCGCTGCCGTGCATGCTCCATGGGGTGCTCGACGGTGTACAAGGTATTGTAGATGAGTACCTGCTGCAGATGGGCCCGAACCCGAGCATTGTACATTTGGGCATCGTATGACGATGCTCGCATATGGTCTCTTGGACATTCCGGCCTGTTGCAATGACCGTATAACGCATACGGCAGACAGGGACGGAGGGCTCGAGCCCTGCGACATGCCTCTGTCTCATCCAGGACTGCTTTGCGCAGTTTTTCGAGAAGTACATGCCTGAGGAGGTTGCCTAGTTCCCAACGAACAACCAGAGCACCCTGGTCAGTCTCCCTAGCCGTCGGAGTGTGTCGTCCGTTGAGGCGCGTGTGAAGCGTAGTTTCTTTTTGCACGAGGAAGAGTTCTTCGGTTGACGATTTGAAAGCGAAAAGTCGTCGTAGTTGCTCGTTCTCGCAAGGGTCTTCGTCAGAGGTAAGCTTCTGCAGAATTTGCGCGTAGCGTAGGAAGCTTTGCAGTGTAGTTGTGATGTCGTTAGATGTGGCTACCTGCAGTTTGGGCGTTGTTGCAAAGACACGGTCAAAACACATGATAGCAGCAGGGATATTCTGGGATATTAGCAAGAATTTCTGTCCCAGTTGCATCAGTTTCGTGTCGTCGCCGCTAGCTATAGCCTGAAACATGGAGATCTGTAAGCAGACCGTCAGCAGGTCCCACCCTCCGATCTTGGCACTTGCGATGGCGTACCTCATCAAGGGTCCCTTGGTCTGTAGACGACTTGTTCAGGGAGTTAGATAGGTGGAGCAACTCCTGTAAAGTGTTGTCTTCTCGCGTCACTTCGGGAGAAACAGTGAGTCCGAGTGATAGATGCCGCCATAAGCCGTCCAGTATACATCGCGAGGCTCGTTCAGTTGACTCCGCAGATCCGTCCAAAAGGAAAAGCCTGATTGCTTCCAACGTACGTCCTTCAGAAAGGTGGAGCTGGGCTGCTTCCGCGAACCTGCTCAATTCTTCGAGCACAGTGGCTTGGGCGATATCAAGGCCATAGTCATCCATGTACGCAAGTGCCTCTTCAATGGATTCGAATAACGCTATTGCTTCCCTACTCGAATGATCAACTAGGACATCGATCCTCGCTTTGTGGAACTTACTTGAGACGGTGTCGCCGAAGGTACTCCAGCCTCGATACGTCGATGATAGTCTCCGCGACTTGAGGGATTATGACATGGTGATGCTCCTGTATAACCTTGACTGCTTCGTCAAACATCCCTGCCTTTCTGTAGTGCTGTGCCGAGAGTGTGAATTCAGACGCCTGGAAGTATGCATTGGCTGCCTTCGCATCGTTACCACTCTGAACGTAGCATTCCGCGGCTATACGGAAGTATGAGCGCTTCTCTTTGACAGCTTCTTCAGCTGATGTCATGAAGGCTTCCGCTGCCTCAACGAAAGCCTTGGATTGAACTGTAGTGTCACTTCCGACCGCTGATGTCGAACGTGCGAGCTCCCGGAGGTAGTAGGCGCGAGCAGCAGCCTTTTCACGAGCCTTACCGGCGCGTTCGTAGCAATGCATAGACTGAAGATAACGCCTGTTATTGAAGAGCGACAGAGCTGTTCTCTCCCATTCTTCCGGTGTGGATGACATGGCGAGACGGGGTACATCAGTCCCTGGCGTGCAATTCTGTATTTGGCCCTTCGAGGTCCAAAACACCTGAGACGGCCTCAATTGCTTGCATCGAAATATATTGCGTGAAATACGCACTCGCATTGGCTCACCCTTCCGAGAGCCATCCGCAATCCACAGATTCTTGCGTGCGCGGGTGATAGCGACATACAAGAATTTCAGCTAGTACAACGGAATTAGCCCGTGATACAATATTTGATCCGGTGGACATTACGGACCTCGCGACACACTCCACTATGACGTGCGTCATCAAACCGTGGAGCTGGGTCCCTTCTCACTTCAGCCTCTGGCAACGCGTTTAGTACTACGCGCCACTGCGACAACTCGACCGTGGAATCTTCAAAAAAGTTGTATAACAGAACCTGGCCAACCGCCTTAGTGGGGATTATGAGGAACCACACAGGACTCACATCGTTGAATTCCAGACCCTTGCTCTCATACAACGTCCTTCCGCATCCATCAGGTACCGACATCGATGATGGTGGGACATACTCACAAAATGAGACCGATATCCCCGACTTGCGCACGCAGTTTGTCACGAGCTGCATCGTCGCGGACCAGGATACCTAAAATGGTTTATGTTACCATTGTGCACACAAGTATGAAAGCATCGCAATAATACATTGTTGAGCGCCAAATTCGATATGGCTTCCACTAGTATTGGACTCGTCAGCGCTACAAACTGGCTGAAGAATGGCGTGATAAACACTCACGATTCACCGAAGAGAAACTGTTCATAGCGAACGGTGTTCTGATCCCATCCACTGAAGAAGACGGGTTTGATTCCGTCCACCATCCCCCTCTCCTCGGCAAGGCTGTCGAGCGCATTCGGCCAGAATGCTGAGAGCAGCTCTACGACTGAATGAGCGCAATTGACAATTCCTGCATGCGACCGATAATTCATGGTCAATTGGAACGTTTGCGGTAGACTATGCGAAGTGTCGAGCGTCCGGGAGTTCTCCTATAACAGTGTGAATATATAGAAACCGAAGGTTACGCGTGTTCATGCGAACCTCAATTCTGTATAGGAACGCCTTCAGATCATTGAATCTGAACGCACTCCCAACGGAAATGGTTTGTGCTGTATCTCCAGCCCAGAAAAGACCGTCTGGATTCCTGCAGATAGATCTCAAGACTACGTGTGTGATCACGGTGGTTAACAATATGCAACATTCCACTCAAAAAGTGGATTTACTTAGCGCGTCAATCAGTAAATTATCCTGCGCTTCGTCGACGTAACTGTTTTCCGGTGAGCGACAGCTGGAGCAAAGTAAACAGGCAATCTCACATGAAATCAACTTGACGACCAGGAGGCCCCATAACCCGCAGTTCCTTCAGGATTGCATGGGTTCTGGCAGACCGTCAGCACACCGATGGCTAAATTGACAATACCACTTACCGATCCGCAGCATCATATTCTTGTCGATCTCGTTTTCTCCTTAGATACGCCTGGAACAACTTGTATATCGTTTCTCGTTGATTTGCGAACGTGGCTTGCGTGCGATGACTGAGACTGAGATATTTGTCCTTCTCCAGATATCCACTCTCGTTGCTGAGCGCTAATTCAGATCCCCTGATTACCCCTGCCAACCGTCATGAGCTCTAAGAATGGAGGGAAAGCATCCAGAACTCACCCATGAACTCTCCGAAGACCAGTGCGGGATCTGGAATTGATATCAGTTATCGCTCATCAATACTGGCGACCTACACACCTAAGCCCTTCGTCAGGCTTTGCGAGAAATGCGCCCAATATGACTCCAAGAATGTGCTATAGGAGATGAACTTATCACGTCGCTGTTGCATGTAGTCGTTGGACAAAAATTCAGTGTCTTCCGTGCTCTTCGTCACTGCTTCCGCGGACAGCTGCTTATTCGACCCAAGCTGAACTTCACGGAGCTCAGCTTCCATCAACCGGCATAGCTGAGTGATATTAGCCAATATTACGTGTAGATATGCAATGGGGCATACGTGGTCAAATGTGATGAACATCGGGAAATGCTCATCCTTGAGTTCCGCAAAGCGCTTCGGAAGGTCTCCGCGCCACAGGACCTCCTCGTCACGATCTACAAGGCCCTGTTCCTGCTGCTGTTTCTTATTCTGCAACACTTGTGCGAGCTCTTCGAGAGTCTGATTCGCAGTCGCCAGGGAGCCATAGAGCTTCAAGAAGTACTCCTCGACTTTCTCAGCCAAAACTCGCGACTGTGTAACGAAAAGCTGTCGGGGCTTGGGCATAGTGTCACGGTACAGCTCCCACGAGCGCTCGATGCCAAGCATCTTGAAGAGCATGGTGGTCGTCTTCCTGTAGAACAGGTCAGTTCTCGTAGAAGGTCCTATCCAGCGGACTAGACGCACCCCGTGCCACTTCGACCGATGACATAGCAAGAAGAGGTATGCTCAATGATCTGCTTCTCCTGAGGAGAAACATCAAAGACATGCGCGACATCTTGGTCCGCGAGAATGCCTGACAATTACATTATCAGAAAAATTCTTACAAAGCATCGAATGAATGGGCGAACTGCTCAGCAAAGCCTAAGTTACGCGATAGCATCAGCCGTAAACGTGACGATCGTGGTACATGCCGCTAAGAAAACTAACCTGAGAAAACGTAACGAATTTCTCCAAACTGTGAGGAAGGTCAATAGTGGGCTTTGATCAGCTTACGTGGCACCTACACAAGCAACGAATGTAACTAGAAGCGTGTTCAACTCTTCTATATAGTTTCAAAGAGATGAGTGCTTACTTCTTCCAGATCTTCCTTTGGCAAGGGAGGGAGCGTCAGTTCCGGTTCAGGCACCTGAGGCTGCGCGAGCGGAGGGAACGATGCAGGCATGACGACATTGTCGCCCTGATGATGCGGTTTGTTGCGGAAGGTGCATCTATAGTGAAAAACTCAGCGGCGGATGAATCCGCAGATAGATCGAACACACCTTAACTTATATTCTCTCCCCTTCCTGGCGAGCTGATGTCCTACATAGTCCCAGAAGCGATGATCTAGCTGCGCATGCGTATATATCCCGAAGATACGAAGCACTTGAATTCGATTTTAGTAATGTGCATACAGAGCGATACGAGATCAAACCTTGACGCTCCACGTCACTTTCGTATTCTGGTATACAGTCCACTTGATACTACGGGGAAAGGTCATCAGCGCATGTGCGCATAATCGCTTCCGGACGGAACTCACAACCAGGCGAGTATCGCGTGTCATCTTCGCTTCGAATACTGGAATCTCTGTCGTCGGACCCGTGAGGCGTTTCTGGTTATCGTCAGAAAAATGACCATGTGACAGCTCCCTGTCGCCCATCGTCAGAACGAAGAGTAAAGACCTCAGAGAGACCTACTTCATTTTCTTCGTTATGATCCTGAACATCTTTCCATCTGCCCGTTTCAGTTGACGCAGGTCGCGCTCTGCCCTCGTCGAGATGAGAATCCTCCAATCACCGAAACCGTCGGCGCTGTCAAAGTACAACGCTGCTTTGACTGACAGCACAGGGAACGTAGTCGGAGCATCATCTTCCGTGCTAGTATCCGGCGTCGTATCCTGTTGCTGACTGTCCTCGCTGGTGCTTGCATGGTCCTGCACATCCTCCTCGGGTATGTAGAGAGTCTTGAACATTTCACGTAAGGCTGGGTTTCGCAGGATACCGAAGTAGACCTTCGCCCAGTGTATCAATATGTATCTGTATGATTAGAAGAAACCTCTGCTCTGACCTGTGTGACTTCTCGTTGCTCATGTAGCAGGTCTGCGGCAAGACTTATTGCCTCAGCCTCGCTGGTTGGTGCCTCGACACCGATAGCATCGAAAAGCTTCATGTCCACAGAGACGGCGCGCTTTCTTCGCTTATTCTTCTTTCCCTGCTGACTCTTGCGCTTAACTTGAATGAAGTCGAGATCATCGAAGCTCTCGACAGTAGGACTGGTGGGGCTGACCTCCTCAGGGCAGAATGTAAGGCGCGACAGAGCCTGAAGCACAGGATGTGCAAGCTCGACGCTCCTACGACACTCCCTGAGGTTGGACGGCCCTTCCGTCGATGATGGATAAGGCGCAAATAAGAGCGAGATCGATATATGAGAGAGAACCTTGTACGCGATGGACTTCGTGTAATCCTCGGGCGCCTTGGAGAGGCCGCGTAAGATGTGCTCCCGAATCAATGAAGCTACTCCGTCACTAATGGCTAGAAGACGGTGAAGATACACCCCTATCCCAAACGACATGGGACTCACCAGATACGACGAACTCAAACAAATGGCTCACGCTCAACAATTCCTCAATGATATCGTCAACGTTTGCTGCAGGACTTTCGAGGGCGCTTTCGAAGGTGCGGATTGCGCCTTCGACGGCAACCTTGTCTCCGAGCAAGTTCACATTGAATTGGTCCACAATGCGATTCTGCTTCGGCTGCGATGCAGTGCGACTAGGATAGACCATGTTTGCTATCGCGGAGGGTGCAGGAGATGGACCTTGACCCTCCACGGAGCGACAGGGACCTTATGAGAAGGTCCACAACACACCGCGTGTAGTAAAGTTTGATTGACCTCGAACAACGAGGCTTGAATGTACCTCAGAAGTACACTTGATTGGGCCGGAACTCTCTCCACGATCCACTGCCGGATTCGTGGCGGAGATTCCTTGGGAAAGGGGTGAAATGCGCAGTCTACGCACGAGAATTGGTCGTTCTCTGCGTGAGCTATCTGACCCCTGCGGATAACCACAGCCTGAGCAAGTCCAGGCGCACGGTCGTGCGCAATTCTAAACTGCTACAAGTGTGCAAGTGCAGTCCACGTATCGCTTTTTAGACGGAGTCTGCGTGGCGATACGGTGTGCAGAATCTATAGCAGATTGTCGGAGAACGATGCCGCAGAACAAGACAGACCGTCGAACTCTATCGTCGTCGGGAGTCCCGCCGTTCGTGGCTGTCACGGAATGAAGGCTAAACCAAGATCGGAAATCACACCGTCACGTCACGGGCGCTAAATGCAGCGCCGCAGAAGCTCATGGAAGTCTAATCCTTCGTTCGCCTCTTTGCCACGACGAAAAAAAATTTAGCAGGAGACTAGCGGAACCCACGTAGGTTTGTATCAATACCATTCTCCCCTCCCATTGGCCATCGTAAGCGAATTGTAAAGAAATGGTCCCTAATTCCCAGCCAAAGAACTCAGCGCAGCCAGAATGGTTCAACGTCTCTTGTTCTCCCCTTTGCGTGGCGGATCGAGAGGGAACGACGCAGGCGCCACGACGTAATCACCCTTGTGGGATGGCTTGTTGCGGAAGCTACATCTGGTAACACGAGAACGTCAGCGGATGGGAGCGATATAAATAAGGCATGCGTGACACGCACCGCTTCCTGTACTCTGCCCCTCTCCTCGTCGTACGGTCATCGATGTACTTCCAGAGATTCCTGCCCAGCTGCGCATGCGTGTATATTCCATGGACACGTAGTACTATGATGGCAATGTCAGCTCCTCGTGTATTATCTCAGTAGTGAAGACCTACCTTGGCGCTCGACATTGCTTTCGGTATCTGGTGTACAGTCCACTTGATACTGGAGAATGAAATCGGATCAGCACTAACTTACTGATCTTTAAGACGGAACTCACGATTAATCGCGTGTTATGCGTCATCTTAGCTTCGTATACCGGGGTCTTGGTTTCGCTACCTATGAGACGCTTCTGATTGTCAGGAGAGAAGTGGCCGTGCGACAATTCTCTGCGGTTGGGATAATGATTCAGCGTCATTCCAGAACGAATCAAGTCATGAAAACTGACCTTAGTTTCTTCGTCACGATGTTGAATGCTTTGCCATCCCTCCTTCGCGATTTGCGCAAGTCGGCTTGAGCTTCTGGCTCTAGGTAAATCTTCCATTCGCCCAAGTCTTCCGCATTATATAAGATTAATCTGCTTTCCTCCGGTGTCTGAGGAGGTGTAGAAGGATTATCTTTGCGCGTGGGACTGGAAACCCGCTCCTGTTCATGCTCAGAACTGTCGACAGATTTCGCGTCATCGTTCTGGTCCCTTTGGGGAAGATATAATGCTTTGAACACGTCGCGCAAGACCGGGTTTCGCAGAACTTGAAAAAAACGCTGAGCTCGGACATCAGTTGCGATTCAAATATATTTGAGATGGACTTACATCCAGTAAAGTTAATTGAAGCTGGAGGAGGCTCTCAGCGACTCCT
This sequence comes from Obba rivulosa, assembly GCA_001687445.1. Taxonomy (NCBI): domain Eukaryota; kingdom Fungi; phylum Basidiomycota; class Agaricomycetes; order Polyporales; family Gelatoporiaceae; genus Obba; species Obba rivulosa. The sequence goes on along the minus strand of KV722438.1, from coordinate 49,682 downwards.
GCCGCTTTGACTTCGTTCTTCGGAGCACTGACACCTGGCCGCTTGAAAATATCCTTATCGACGGCACGGCCTGCATCCTTCGCTCGCTTCCCTCCGTTCTTTTGCCGTGTATTGCGCTTGACTTCAAGATTATAACCTGTAAAAATATCTCGGACTGAGCCAGCCTTGCTGGGCTCATCAGTGCAAAATATCAGGTGTTCAACGATTGGTAATGTAGACCACGCACGCTTCGACTCTTGGTGGCATCGCGTGATATCCACCCAGAGCTCGATGGGCTCGAACGATGCAGACATCAATGTCTGAGACACATCGTGAAGAATCCTATACGCAAAAGACCTCACTGCACGGTGTGCAAAATCTTCACCTGCTTCCATAAGATCCTGATGTACGCATGCTTGGACCCTCATGAACGCATCGTTGCTTATACCTATAATAGAACACTCAGTGAATCATCCCCTTGACATCCGACATACTACAAAAAATCACCTGATACAACAAAAAGAAATAGATTATGACTCGTACTCAGCAAGTCATCAATAAAAAGCTTGATGTTAGCCGCTGGATCCGCGAGGGAACTCTCGCAGGCGTTGAAAGCACTTTCGATTGCGGTATCGTCCTCAAGAAGTTCAACGCAGAACAAACTCACATCAACTCTGACGGCATCCTTGAATTGCTGCCCAAGATCGACCGTGCCAACCACTGCATTCCTCGAAGGAAAACCTGGGTAGTCATCTTCGTCCACGAGGCGGTGCCATTTTCTATAAAGGTCCGCGGCACAATTCGGGCAGGGAGGATTGGCTGACACCGAACAATGGCTGTCGAGCGTAGACGTCACGCCCGGTCCAGTGGCCAAAACCTGCACACGATCCATTGCTGCTGTCGCAGGATTCGTAGCGCTGAGGCATACAACTCGCGGTGCAGGATCAGGTGTAGCAGAATCTCCGTGCGGCCCTACTGGCGCCGGCAGGCTACACGGATGGGGTGTACCGGATGCACGAATGTGCAATGCAAGCTGCTGCGGTGCTGCAGCTGCAAGCTGGGGGTTGGAAGCTCCAGACGCGGGCACGGCTGCTACGGCGCCTCCGCGAGGTCTACCGGACACCGGCAGAGTACAAGGCTGCGGGCCTGTGTCGCCGCGTAGTCTATCCGACATCTGCAGGTTACTACGCGGCTGCGGAAAGCCGGACGCACGACAGTGCGGCGCGAACTGCTGGGGTGCTGCAGTCGCGACTTTGACATTGGTAGCTCCAGACCTGGGCGCAGATCCTACGGAGCCTCCGCGAGGTCTCTCGGACACAGGCGGGGTACACGGCTGCAGGGAGCCGGAGTCGCTGCATGGCATATCTGACACCTGCAGGTGACGCGGCTGTGGAACGCCGGACGCACGACTGTACGGCGCGGGCTGCTGCGAGGCAGCAATCGCGGCTTTGGTACGATCGTTAGATCGCGAAATATTAGTGATTTGTGTGGAAAAGATCTCCTTTGCCATTTCGAGGGAGGATTGAGGAGCTGGGGAAACAAGGCGTCTGGACAAGAGACAACAGGAAACAACCTGAGACAATGTCGTGACGGTCACGGTCGCGACGCTAGCCTTGATCTGGGAGTCACAGAGTCACTACGGTGGCTGCACGTGGAGGGGTAGGTCGGCAACCCGTTCCTGGTGTAGCGATCCACAGCACTTGCTCCCCTCCTGGTCGACGTTCCGGTATGTGAGCTTGCATCGGTAACTAGGGCATCAGGACTGAACACCTGTCGTTGTTACACTAGAACATGCCTCCCCCTCACTATGACTTTCTGATCAAGGTAAGCCGAGTAGTGCATTGCATCACCATCCGCGCAGCTCATAGTCGTGCGCAGCTCCTGCTCATCGGCGACTCAGGTATATCCTGTACTACCTTCGAGGCCTAATCGAATGACACTGTGCATCCCCGACAGGCGTTGGAAAGTCTTGCTTGCTGCTCCGGTTCTGCGACGACGCATGGACGCCGTCGTTCATTACCACTATCGGAATCGACTTCAAGATCCGGACGATTGAGCTTGATGGGAAGCGCATCAAACTCCAAATTGTATGTACCCATGAACATCATCGAGCCCATACACTTAATGGCTGAACGATAGTGGGACACTGCGGGCCAAGAGCGGTTCAGGACGATCACGACTGCGTACTACCGCGGCGCAATGGGGATTCTCTTGGTATACGACGTCACAGACGAGCGCTCGTTCAACAGTGCGTGCCCACACATGCTGGCCATATATCGCCTGCACCACTAACCCACGCCGTTCATCAAAACACAGACATCCGCACATGGCACGCGAACATCGAGCAGCACGCCTCGGAGGGCGTGAACAAGATCCTCATCGGCAACAAGTCTGACTGGACAGACAAGCGTGCCGTGACGACAGAGCAGGGGCAAGAGCTCGCCAACGAGCTCGGGATCAAGTTCATGGAGACATCAGCGAAGATTAACGAGGGTGTCGAGGAGGCGTTCTTCACCCTGGCTCGGTATGGCCCCACTTACCTCCCCGCTGATCGCGGAATCTCACACGCTTCACAGGGATATTAAGACGCGCCTTATCGACTCACAAGCAGACGCTGCGGGAGCAAGTCCAGGTGCTCCAGGCACGGACGGTGCAGTGAAGGTCAACCAGCCCGCGACGCAGGCGGGGGGAGGATGCTGTTAGTAGACATACCCTTTTGCATTCTTGTACATACATAGTTTCATGTTGTCGTGAGTATTCTCGCTGGCTCGTTACGTCTATCTATACTATCCCGGTGTAACTTTGGACGGAGATAACAATTCATGCGTAGAACACTGATAGCGACGTCTAGATGGAAAAGAAAATTACGGTGACATAATAAGAGCTGCAAGAACCGTTAGCAAATTACGAATTGCCTACTCATCCGTGAGGAGATAATTGATGAGTTCAGTCACGACCCGTACGTTGACACTGTTGCCAATAAGCCGGTACTGTGTCTTCACGGAGATGTCATCCGGCCAGTGGAACGTTATGCTGCGCCTCCCAGTCGGTTCAAAGCCGAAGATCCGTAGTAGCTCAGAGGGGGAAAAGTATCGCAGCTCCAGCTGATCAAGCATACGAACAGCGCTGGTCTCTCCTCGGCTTTGCGCCGTGAGAAAGCGGTCGAAGATGATCGTAGTCTGCACGGACGATGTTAGGTCACCAGATCGCACTAAACAACGGGTACTCACGTCAAGTTCCTCGTTTACCTGTAGAACGGAGCCAGAACGCTCGGCCATCTTGGTATAACCTGGAGACCGCATGTCAAACCGTACGATCGCATAGAAGGCAACTGGCGGCGTACCCCTAGTAAAGCAACAACTCCTTCTGGACGAAGGGAGAATTATATCAAATAATCGGCCCCACTTCTCGAGGACTTTATCCGGGACCGCCTGCGGATGGGTCCGCCCTAACGGTGTATCTATGTCCATGTACTGCCGAATGTCGTTGACCTCGGTTTTGCACGACTCCCCTTGCTTGCCGGCGTTGGCTTGTTCTCTGGGGTCGACCCAGTCTGATCCGCGGCCCGGAATGTGTCTCCAGATCTGTCGGTCCGCATTTTCCACGTCTGCGAATCGAAGCGGTTTGAGTTTGGCTAGCAGGTAGTACCGCAGGCGCGAATTCGGAATTCCAAATTGCAAAGGCGTCAGAAGTAGCTCGACGACCGCGTACCCGAGCGAATCAAGCATAGCCAGCAGTCTCTGTCTCGTGCTGGAGGTCTGGACCGAACTAGGTCATACGAAAATGCCCAAATACAACGCCGCGATGCACACCTCGAAGCCAGCAACGTTCTCAATCAACATGTACCGAGGATGCGCATCAAGCACTGCTAGCTCTGGAAGGACATCCTCAATGAGGTGAATGAATGACTTGGCACGCGGATCCGCCGCGCCCTTTGCGAGCGGGTTCAGAACGGTATACGGCTGGCACGAAGGGGACAATAGCCAGAGATCTGTCTTCAAGGAGGCGAGTTCATCTGCACTCAGCAGTGAGATGTCAGCCTAGGAAAGCCGTATGAGAAAAGAGCGCTAATAACGATGCCGAGGAAGTCAGATTGTGGTCAGCACCTTTTGCGCGAGACCAGCACCGTAGTTGGCGTCATAAACCCGACAAGCGCATTGGTCCCAGTCGTATGCACGCACTACCGAGCCGTTAACATTGCTTTGAGAGAATGCGCGATGTAGCCCTCCTGCAGGTGATTCGGCTTCAAAATATGACGATTGTAGCACAGAAAGAGCCAACCTATGCCAGAGTAAAATTCGAGCACACGAACAGCCATTCAAGGATACCTCGACATCTCACACCCAGTGAGCAAAGAGCAAAGCTACGAGGATATTAGACTCGGGAACGCAAGAATATATGTCGCGCGCAGGTACGATCTCGTGTGTTTTTAGCATGCGTGAGAACAACATTCTAGATTTGGATGCGTAGAAAAGTTTCGACCCGATCACGCCCACCGGTGGCAACTCGCAAGCATACAGAGGCACATCCTCTCCCCGCAGACCCGTACACCATGGCCCTAGATCTCGCCGTTGCGCAGCCCACAAATGAGGAAACGTCTGTGAAGGCCAAGAAGTCCAAGAAGAGCAAGGAGGAGAAAGAGGCTCGCAAAGCAGAGAAGCGCAAGAGACAGCAGGATGAGCAAGAGGACATAGGTGGTCTGTATGTCAGGATTGTCTTAGTTGTGTTGTCATCTTACAAGGATTATGGTAGGCGCGGAAGCGGCCGATGCTCCAGAGCAGAAGAAGAAGAAAGAGAAGAAAGAGAAGGCCGCTAAGAACGAAGCGAACGAGGGGGCTAGTACGTCAATGGCGGTAGATGAGACTCCCAGAGGTGCGCCGTACATTTGTGTTTAGTTTAGGATAACGCTAACATATAATGCAGAGTCGAAGTTGGACAAGAAGAAGCGGAAACGGGAGCAAGAGCAGGATCAAGGCGAGGTTCCCACTGCGCAGTCCAGCTCAGACAAAAAGGAGAAGAAGAAACGGAGAAAAGAGGTCTCCTTTGAGGAGCCCATACCTTCTGTGGAAGGCCCTGCAGTGTCAAGCTCATCCAAGAAGGACAAAAAGAAGCGGAAGGAGAAAAACAGCACGCTCCCCGTGCCTTCCGAGCCCTCCGTCGCCTCCTCTCAGCCGACCACCTCCAAGCTCTCCACGCTCGCATCCACACCCTCCTCCTCCGCAATAGATGCCTTCCTCACCAAGCATTCCATTACGATCACCGCACCGGAGAGCATGGGCAAAGTCGTCCCTCTACTCTCCTTCGACCAGCTCGTCGTGCCCGCCGAGCTGCGCTCCGCCTTCTCTGGCTTCAAGGAGCCGACGCCCATCCAGGCATGTGCGTGGCCGCCTGCGCTGGAGGGCCGCGACGTCATCGGTATCGCCGAGACCGGCAGGTGCGCCCATCTCCCCCTCCCCTCATCTACATGTTAATTCATATCGATCCCCAGTGGCAAGACGCTCGCGTTTGGCCTCCCCGCCCTCGCGAACCTCATCGCTTCGCCCATCGCGGACAGTAAGAAGGCGAAGGGCACGACGGTGTCGGTCCTCGTGATGGCGCCGACGCGCGAGCTCGCGATCCAGACGCACGACACTCTCTATGCTCTCGGTGAGCCGTTCGGGATCGCGAGTGTCGCCGTGTTCGGTGGTGTGGACAAGGGCCCGCAGATCAAGGCACTTCAGAACGCGAACAAGGGCGGGAAGACTACGCGGATCATCGTCGGGACCCCGGGGAGGATTTTGGATCTGATTAATGACGGAGTGTGCGATCTGAGCCGGTAAGTTGTCACTACGATGAATTGTGGAGGATGTATACTGACAGCGGTGAAGAGTGGATTATCTCGTCCTGGACGAGGCGGATCGGATGCTAGACAAGGGATTCGAAAATGATATCAGGTCCATCATCGGCCACACGAAGAAGAGTGCGGAGCGCCAAACTCTCATGTGTAAGCGTACTTCATATCGTTCTCATATTCTAGCACTGACGCACATATGCCAACAGTCAGTGCGACATGGCCCGACGGCGTGCGTAGATTGGCGGCATCCTTCCTCAGGGATCCCGTGCGGGTAACAGTCGGAAGTGACGACCTCACCGCGAACAGCCGAGTCGAGCAGATCGTAGAGGTATTCGACGACGGACGGTCAAAAGAGTATGTTTTATATCATACCTCCTGCGAGTTGCTGTTCAAACCATTGGCCATCTAGTGGCCGCCTCCTCGGCCATCTACGCAACCTCCTGCCCAAGAACTCCGTAAAGGGTTCCGAGGCCACGCGTGTGCTCGTCTTCGCGTTGTACAAGAAGGAAGCCGCCCGTGTAGAGGGCATGCTCCGGAGTAAGGGCTACACCGTTGCCGGGCTACACGGCGACTTGTCGCAGAACGCGCGAATGGAGGCGCTGAACAACTTCAAGACGGGCGCGACCACCGTACTTGTCGCGACGGACGTCGCCGCACGCGGGCTTGACATCCCGTTGGTCGCGGCCGTCATCAACTACACGTTCCCGCTCACCATCGAGGACTACATCCACCGCATCGGACGTACAGGTGCATATTCCATATGATTTAGACTCCGCGCATGGCTGACACGGGCTGGCAGGCCGCGGTGGGCGGAGCGGCAAATCGATCACGTTCTTCACCGGAGACAGCCACGAGCGCGCACTTGCGGGCGAGCTCGCGCGCGTGCTGCGCGAGAGCGGATTCGAGTGCGAAGGCTTGAAGAAATTCCCGATGACGATCAAGAAGAAGGAGCATAGTGTGTACGGTGCATTCTTCCGGGACGATATCCCTGCATCGAAGGGTCCAACGAAGATCACATTCGGATGAGCCAGATGCGCCGAATCTACCTACTTAGCATTGTTTAGATGTGGTGACGACTATAGGTCTGAGTATTCTAGACTGCATTTCTTTGCTGCGTGCGCTGTAAGAAATTGGCTTCTGATGTGACTAAGCATTAATTCGTGGGCTAATTAGCCTCGGTGACACCAGGTATTACTGCGTAGTTGCGTGCACGCCTATCAGGTGGAGGGTCATGCGCCACCCAGGAGACCTTCTCTAATAGGGCTCTATCTTGTTGGAGATAGGGGTCGTGAACTTTATTCACAGTGTAGAGACTCTTCATTGGAACTTCGAAGGCCTACGCTGAGGTGGGACAGATTTCAGCAAGAAGTGGATGTATTGTACAGCGCAAATGCCGGGCGATGTGAAGAGCAAGAATGAAAGCATAATTTACACTACGAAAGCGAGAGTATGAAACGACTCTAGTCGAAATCCTCGAAGTTCGAATCATCCTTACCTCCATCATCGTCAGACGAGGGTATCTCGATGTACTTCGGGGCCTTCGTCCTCGCTGCACGCTTCGGCGCTTCGTTACGTGCTGGAGGCGGAGGCACTTCATCCAATGATATATCATCTTCACTCTCTACGACCTTCTTTGCGACCTTCTTTACAGGCGCTGCCTTCGTGCTGCTGGAAGATGGCTTCCGCGCCGTGGTCTTCTTGGCGGCCGCAGCGGCAGGCATCTTCCCGAAGAAGTCGATTACAGATGCCTGCGCACCGTTCGATTTCTTCTTCTTGACAGGCTTGAGGTACATGTCATCACTGTCGTCTAGATCGCTATTGGGACTGTGGGTAACATGTCAGAGATGAAGAACACGCTTTCACTAGCGGATCTCACCTCTTGCGCTTAGTAGCTGGAGCAGCGTTTGCCTTCGCCTTGCCCTTGTCTTTTGACGCAACCATCATGTCCGAGTCGGAGTCGACCTTGGTAGCCTTCTTGGGCTTCACGTCTAACATCTCGACATCCGAGTCGGAATGAGACTTCACGACTTTTTTCACGGGCTTCTTCACTGCCTTCGTAATCTCAAAGTCAGAGCCATCTTCGTCTTTGGCTGCCGCCTTCGCAGGTTTGCGCTTGGGAGCTGGCGGAAGATCGTCGTCGTCATCTTCGTCCTTCAGCTCAACGTTAGAACCCGACGACACGGCTGCAGTTGGCTTCTTCGTGGTCTTCGAGTCGGATGCCTTGCGCGGCTTAGCAACAGCCTTGGTGGGTTTAAAATCGAAGTCGCTGTCATCTTCGTTGGACTTCTTCTTGCCGACGAGCTGTTGGAGTGTGGCTTGCTTGCGCTTGCCCTTCTTGCTACCCGCCGCAGCAGTCACCAGCTTATTCTCCCAGCGGTCACGAGTATTCTGTATAGATCCTGATTCAGTTCCTGACTCGGCGATCGATTGATTCTACTCTTACATTCCACTCCTCGAGGAAGGCATCTAGGTCTTTCTGCCAAATCTGTATTGGCGTGAGCTCTAGGAGCGCAAAGAGTTCTGTCTCCTTGTCTTGGGCTTGCTGCATCAGTTTCTCGATCTACGCGAGTATTTCAGCAACTACAACATCGCTGCAGACAGCTGAGGTACATACCTTCTCCTTGGTCAAACTGTAGATAGCCATGCCCAACAGGTAATCATAGTCGGTGGTAGTGGCGTTCAGAGACTTGTCACCACTGTCGTCTTCGTCCTCAAGCGCGTCCTCGGTCTCGCCAGCCGCTTTCGCCTTTGCTACTTTCGGGAACGGACGGAAGTCTTTCTTGCGCAATTCAGCTACGATATCCACCTTTTTGCGATTGGAGACGACCAGCTCTTTGTCAACGATCATTTTGACGAAGCGAGCCTGGTTGCTCAGCTTGTCAAGTTGCAGCTGGAGCTCGTTCGCGAGATAGTCCTACGCGCGGAGGTATTGTTAGGTCCGAGCAGAAGCATCTTCGAAAGTAGCATTACCTTCCGCTTCTGATAGTATGCCAGACGCTTGGGGTAGTAATCTTCGATGATCTCCTCAGGCGAATTGTACTTCTTGATTTGACCATCGAAGTCGAAGCAGATCATGTTGCTCGTGTTGATCTTGCCGGTAAGCTTGAAAAACTCGTGGAGACCTTGCTGCTCTGCCTTCTCGAGGTCTTTGGCGGACATGTTGATGACGAAGTGAACATTCATGTTGTCATGGTGCTCCTTGTAGTCCTATACATCCCGCATCAGAACATTCTTAGCTCAATCGCACATAAGTTAAGGCGTACCTTGATGACACCATCGCCCTTCTCGCCGCACATGGCCTCGAGTTCAGCCTTGTAGTTCTGCGTCCACTTATGGATGGGCAGCTCAGTGATCTCAACAGTCGTATCATCCAGCTTGTTGACGACACCGAGCACGTCGTACTTATGCTCTGCGACCTTCTTGATTGTCCCCCGGAAGCCACGCCACCAAGGAAGCATGGGTACCTGTTCCTCGCCAGCCATGAGACGCCTGATGTTTGCGACGATATCCTCAGGGTTGTAGCTTGGGATTGACGTGCTCCAACCTAGTATCATGCGTCAGCAACAGCTCGAATTTCTCGGAAGGACATTCTCACCCGTTCCGATGCCCTCGACGCCGTTGATGAGGATCATAGGCACAACAGGCAGATAGTAATCGGGCTCAACCACATGGTTGTCCTCGGTCTGGTAATTCATCAAGGGATCATCGGCCGGATGGAAAACTTTCCGCGTAATCGGGGCGGGTTCCGTGAAAATATACCTGGCCGACGCATGGTCCTTGCCACCCTGGTCACGAGTACCGAACTGACCATTCGGCATAAGGATGTTCATATTGTTGCTTCCGATGAAGTCCTGGGCGAGGTTGACGATAGTCTGCATCAAACTCACTTCTCCGTGGTGGTATTGAGCGTGTTCAGAGACGTAACCGACGAGCTGCGCGACCTTGATCTCCGACTTGAGACCACGCTTGAAGCAAGACCATATGACCTTCCTCTGGCCCGGCTTGAGACCATCCGCAACTGACGGGATGGAACGGATATTGTCCGCCATCGAGAAGAGAATCAGCTCCCTGTTTATGAAATCCGAGAACTTGATCTCTTTCTGATCGTGGTTCAAGAAGGTTCCAGGCTGATCATAGAAGTTATGCATAGGCGTTCCATGTAGGAAAGAGAGCAAGACATGCCTTGAACTGACGCAACCACTCCTTCCGCTCATCCGCCTTCTTCTTGCTAAACGCCAGCTCAATGAGCTCGTGGTCACCTTCTTGGGTTGGAGCGAAGGGTATCATATGCTTGCGCAAATTCTTGAAGTATTCGCGCGCATCCGAGTCGACGCTCGTTCCCAAACCCTACCAATTAAATATTTGATGAGATGATGAGAAAACATTTAGCGTGAAAACCCGACCTTGTAGTACTTGACCTTCCAGGTATGTGCATTGGGAGTGTTCTCGACCCATTGCTGATATTCCGGCACGGTGAAGAAGTCGACCTTCTTGTCACCTTTTGAAACCTAGAATATCCAGATAAGAGAGTGTCGCAGAAACCATCTTCTCACAACCTACCCTAACGATAGGCGTAATAAACTCGAGGAAAAACCCAGGAATCTTCAATAGCGAAGGATAGAAATGGTCGAGGTAGTTCAGCAATAGACCCTTGATGTGTGAACCATCGTGATCCTGGCATCACCTTAAGCCTCGACCATTCTCAGAAGGGTCACAGCTACTCACCTGATCAGCCATGATCATGAGCTTGCCATATCGGAGTTGGTTGACATCGCTGTAGTCCTTGTTGTGCTGCAAACCCAGGATCTTCTTGATATTCTGGATCTCCTCGTTCTTCATAATCTGGTCGTGCTTTGCGTCTCGCACATTGAGCAACTTGCCACGAAGGGGGAAGACACCGAAGTTATCGCGGCCGACGACACCGAGACCCGCCACAGCCAGAGACTTCGCAGAGTCTCCTTCAGTGAGGATGAGCGTACATTCGGAAGCTTTCTTCGATCCGGCATTGTTAGCGTCAGAGAGCTTAGGAAGACCCGTAAGGCTGCGATACGTCCATTAGTACGTGAAGGGTACACAAGAATCACGTCTTACCGAGTGCGGCGGGAGCCGTCAGTCTTCTTCATCTGCTGATCAGCCTTGAACTTCGCCCAGTTGAGGATGTGCTCGATGATCGCTGACTTCTGGACCTTCTTCATGAATTCGTCCGACAGCACCGGCTTTGTACCAAATTTGCTTGCGGGCAGCGTCAACGTCTCCTTCGTCTGACTGTCGAACGTGGGGTTCTCGACCAGAGCGTTGACGAAGATCCACATGTGGTTCTTAATCTGCCCAGCCTTCACCGCGGCGGCCTTGTTCTTCTTCGAAATCGCAGTGATGAGGTTCTTTGCAATCTGGTCCGAAATGAGAGTGACATGCGTGCCGCCCTTGATCGTCGAGATAGAGTTCGCAAACGAAACCTGCTGGAATGTGCCCTCCGAGACTGCGAATGCAACTTCCCAGCGCGAGCCAATCTGCTCGTAGATCATGGTCTGCTTTGGCTGCGCAGCGCCACCCGAAGCGTCCGCGGCTTGTTCCGCGGCAGAGTTCAGGTATAGCTCAACATATTGTTTGAAATTCTTAATCTTCAGACGCTCGTCGTTGAGGAAGACCTTGATGTCCTTTACAGTTCCAACGAGATCGTGCACACGCTTCTTGAGCAGTGCCACGGTGTCCTCGTCAATCGAGTCCATACCAAAACGCTTGAGATCTGGCTTGAACGTTACGCGGGTGTACTCCTCGTTACGTGAGTTCTTCGCGATCTTCGCCTTGCCCATCTTGCTCATGTTTTGCGTCCAAGACTGTACGTATTTCTGACTCGTATTCTTGTCCGCGGTCTCAACCGTGAACTCGGTGGAGTAGATGTTGGCGAGCTTCGCACCAAAACCGTTACGTCCACCGGTGAGCTTCTTCTCGTCGTCATCGTAGTTAGAGGAGGACAGAAGGTGGCCGAAGATGAGCTCGGGGATGTAGATCTTCTCCTTGGAGTGCATCTCGATGGGAATACCGCGACCGTTGTTGTAGACGGAGATGAGATTGTTCTCAGCATCGATCGTGACCTTGATGGTGTCCATAGTCGGGTCGTTGATCTGTAACCGGATGAGCGACAAACTACCCTAAAGAGACAGCATCGGTTATACCTTATTGTCCGCAGCATTGACAAGAATCTCGTCGACAATTTTGAAGAAACCAGGCACATACGAGATCTCCTTGTACGCCATACGCTTCAGTTCCGAGTCCCACACCCACATGGGTTGTGTGATCTTCTCGACGCTACCAATGTAAGAATCCGGCCGTTTCAAGATATGCTCGAGTTGTGACAGCTGCGGAGGCGCGTCAACAACGTGCATATAGTCAGTCCTTCATTTCAGACTCACCTTGGTATATGTCTCCGAAGCACTCTTCTTCTTGCCGTTGGCTGCAGCTGCAGCCACAGCGGGGGCGCTTAAACTAGCATCGTCGTCCACGTCCACCTCCGAGTCCGAGTCCGCATTTTCATCTTTATCCACAAGCACTCTCTTCTTCGTGACCTTTGGTTTCGCGGGTGCCTTCGCTGCTTTCGGTGCAGTCTTCGCCTTGGGCGCGGCTTTCGTCGTCATCTTCTTGGGCGCGGGCGCGTAATCCTCCGACTCTGAGCCCGAGGAGATGGCGTCGAGATCGAAGTTCTCCTCCGAGGAGCTCATCTTGGCTGCTGTGCTTGTGTGTCTAGCTTGCTCTAATGGTGGTGGCTGTCGAAAGACGGTCTTGAAGGAGTCAGGGAAGGGATAGCCGCGAAGAAGGCCGGATATGGATCGCGTCCAAGTTGAACGTGCTTCGCGGTCGCGTCGCGCGTCCGCGTTTAGCACGTGACTGTACTGCCGCACTTGCCCGGAAAATTTGGCCGGTGCCGGGCTGCGAGGCGACCAACTTATCGAAGCCGCAGTTCTGCCATACAGGCCCTGCTCAGAACAGAAGCCTGTGCGAAGGCACGATGTACGGTTTTGGAAAATACGACGAGCATGAGATGGGATCATTCACCTCCGGGAAGATGGCGGAGAACAGCAAAGAGGCGTTATACTCAAAAATTTCGGTGACAGGCTTATGTCACGCTCGTAACGGTACGGATTCGTCATACAAATTCTCCACATATTGAGTCAACAACATATAGCCTACAAGCAACAAGCAAGCGCGGCAGTATCTCTGCGACTTCCTGCGAGCGGAATCAGGGAGGCGGTACGCTACGGACGGGCCTTGATATTGCTGACAATGAGGCTCTAGAACGTGACAGAGCGCGTTCAGGACCAATTTCCGAGATTTCCTTTCTTGGCCGACTCACCTTGTACGCCTGCACGTCTCCCTTGAACTTGGTGACTCGTCCATCAGCGCAGACCCAGAGCTGGAAGCTGCTGTGAGTTATGAGTGCATAGTAATACGAGGAGCTACTCACCTCCTTGGCGACAGTCGTGATGAACCTCTCGTCGTGAGAGATGAGGATGACACCGCCATTCCACCCATTCAGTGCCGCCATCAGGGCGTCGAGACCCTAGGAGACTAGATGTCAGGACGCCTCTCGCTATATAGCATGCAGTACACACCTCTATATCCAGGTGGTTAGTCGGCTACAGAACACTTGTCAGCTAGGAAAGAAACAACAACGGCTGAGCACTCACCTCATCTAGCAGCAAGACGTGAGGATTTTGCAACGAGAGCACAGCAAATGCCACACGCGATTTCTGACCACCACTGAGCGTGCCAATAGGCTGCAAGCCGGTCATGCCACTGATTTGGAAGTTGCCCAGATGCGACCGATACTCCTGCTCGGTCCTGCCCGGGAACTTCGACTGCAAGAATTGGACTGGCGACATCGATGGGATCAAGTTGTCTACATGATGTTGCGCGAAATATCCTCTGCAAAGGAGTCAACCGAGCACCGTAACTCATAGAACAATACAACATACATTCTCAAGCGTCCGTTCTGTGTGACATGTCCGGACAACGGCTTGAGCTCTCCGGTCAGGAGCTTGATTCTAGCAGACAGTGAGATCTCTTCAGAACTGAAAGGTCGCAACGACTCACAATGTGGACTTTCCAGCGCCGTTCGGGCCCACCATTGCAATACGGGAGTCCAGGCCCACGTCGAAATTGATACCTTGCAAGAGAACGTTGTCTGGTGTGTATCCAAATGATGCTTCGTTCAGCTGCAAGAGCGGAGGCGAGATCTTCTCCGTCTCCGGGAATTTGAATGTCTCGGTCTCGTCGGCTTCTGGTGGCGTCAACTCCGGCAGCTGTAAGACCCAGGGGATTAATATCAAGACAGCGTAGCTGTAAAAATGAAATAAACCTTCTCGAGGATCTTGATCTTCGATTGCGCCTGCGCCGCCCGGTTCGCATTGTATCGCCACCGATCGATGAACGCCTGAAGATGTTTGCGGTACTCCATCTGTGTCTCGTACTCTTTCCGTAGATTCCGGTCACGCTCAGACTTCGTGGAGTAGAACTGCGTGAAGTTTCTTTACAATAACGTTGGTCTTCAGAATGCGAGTGCACAAGCATCAGAGGTACGGACCCTTTGTAGTAATCTAGCCTTGCAGAGTGCATGTGAATAATATCCGTTGCCACTGCGTCACTACGGAGGTCATCAGTATGGCAGAGATATATCCGAGAAAAGTGGACTCACAGGAATGCACGATCGTGCGATCTTTGGGACGGAGATTGAGTATTGAGTAAGTAAGAGTTAGCAAGACAACCTACACAACAAGTAGTGTTCCCTGCCAAGTCTGCAAATAGTCCTCCAGCCATGCGAGGGCATTCAAATCGACTGTGTGGAATGGAGGTCAGCGCAATCTTTGATGACCACAGCTCGTCGTACTATGATTAGACGGCTCATCCAGCAACAGAAGAGACGGCTTATAGGATACAAGATTAGCGCATATGAGCGTTTAAAATAAATGCATTTGCGAGCGTACCTTGACAAACAGCGCCCTTGCCAACGCCAGCCGCATCCTCCACCCACCACTGAACGACTTCGTCGGCCTCTGCTGGTCTGCCTCGCTAAAGCCCAACCCTGCAAGTAGCGCCGCTGCACGCGCCGGCCCACTCTCCGCCTCCATCTCGGCTAGACGCGTATGCACCTCCGTAAGACGCGTCTGCGCCTCCTCGCGTGCATCCTCAAAGCGCTTGTCGTCACCTTCGCCCTCAAGCTCGGTAAGCTGTGCGTTGAGTGTCGCCTCTTCGCGCATGAGCGTATCACGCCAAACGTCCGCCTTGAGCACGGAGTCGATTGCGGTCGTGTCGTCGCCGATGACCTAAGTCGCGAGTTAACTCGGGAGAGGGAGAGAGTGGGAAAGGGCACACCTCTTGCTCGACGAAAAGAATAGTGATGTGTGGAGGAATGGGGACCTCACGCAACGCAATGTGTCGCAGTAATGTAGACTTTCCGACACCGTTTCGACCGATAAGACCATAGCGTCGTCCGTGAGCCAACGTAAGCGATGCACCAGACCTATGATTGAGTAAGCCATGTATCCCTGTGATTCGCTTCCAAGTTCCCCAAGAAGGACGCACAAAATACGGTTAGAGGCGAAATTGACGTCAATGGAGGGAAGGTGGATGTCCTTTGACTTGTTCTTGGAGGCAGTAGCAGCATCGAGAGGGTTGATCTTGAGGAACATCTCCTCGTAAGATTGCTGCGAGCGAAATTCAGTACAGATAGTGTTACTACGGTTTCGCAGAACACACCTGCTTCTTGTGCTGGTCCAGTAGCTTGGATCCCTCGTAGAGATTCCGCTTGGAACGTTTGTCGATCTTGGCCTAGACAACACGAGTACAATATGGCCACAATCCGTTGCACTAAACAGAAAGACACTCACCCTGAGCTTCGCCTCCTGCTTCTCGAGTTTCTTCACGTCCACACGGGAAGCTCTACACGTCTCGTTCATTCACAGGGCCCTGGACAAACACAACACGGCAAACACGCACTTTCCCTTGTTTATGCTCTCCAGATCGACGCCCTCCGTGAAAGCAATCGTATTGCTCATAGATGTCTTGCTCATATCCATGACCTTGTCCAGCCTAACGAGCCCCGTGTTGCTCTCCGCGCGGTTCTTGTCCGCCCGCTTGCTCAATGGCTCCTCCAGCATGTTCTCTAGCCTCCGCATGACCTTGTCTACCTGCGGGCTCAAGGCCTGGCGCGAGGACGATGGCACAGCAGAGGCGAGGATCTTGCGGGTGATCTGCAGGACGTCTTCATCTTCGGCGGCGTCATCGAGGTCAAGGAGGTAGCCAGAAAGATACTGAACAACAATCTCTTCCGTCCCCGGCAAAGATGTTCGGATTTCGTCCGCGATATCTTCAGGAGAGGGTATCATTCTGCGGTTTAAGGGAAGCGTACAAGAGAGAAATGCGAATGGCCTAGCTGGGAAAGTGAAGCGCCAAAGCAGGAAATTCTGTCATACATCGCACGAGACCTGTCAAAACTTCTCTTCATATTGATGACCAGGTTTCTCCTGGAAAATGAACGTAGTGGGATGTCATCAGGACAGCTACCAGCGGCATTACGCTCTACTACTGACGGTGTATGGATTTGAGGGGCTGTGATATCGTCCTCTCCGCCTCTAATAGATCACATAAAGGTCTGCCTAGGGGCGACTAGGGCTGTGATTACTTCTGGTTGCTTGCCACAACCCTGACGACACAACTAACAAACCCGTTCACAACTACCCTAGCCACCTGTGCCCATTCTCGTGGTCCAGACGAATCTGTGCAATATCGACCTTCGTTTGAAGTCAGATCCGATGCTGATCTGTCAATGGCGGGTTGCCCGTTTATCACTTCCTTCTATCGGGAGATGTGACTGTGGCAGTAATCATCTAGATGAGGACTCGCAGCCTGAGTCGAGCCCATATCGCTGCAGCGACCCCGCCATAGTCTCAGTGAGTACGCTTCTTGATTAGTATTCACCATGCCTGTGCGCATTGATCTTGTCATTGCGTTCAATAAAGTGCCCTCAGGGTCTTCACATCGTGAACCACAGAGCGCATTCTGGTACAACGGCAGACGTCTGCATCACCGGATAAGGAAGAGCCACACTCCAATTATGATGTACAACCTGCTAGGATCGTCGAAGCCTCCGTCGTCTGACTTGTTGCACCCAGACGTATGTATCCAAAGAGTTCGTTCATCTCGGCTTATTGGAGGAACCTTTACTATTTTGGGCGGCTTGCGAGATGAGCCGCCTGCTCAACATGGTGGTCCAACATCCTAGGCTGGGCCGTTGCTCACGGTCAGACATGAAACAGAAGGCTAACCTCCGCCTCGTACCGCATAGAGCCGTGATGATAATAAGGCGGAACGGAAGCTGTTCACCTAATCACTTTATTGGATAAAAGGGCGCTCTATACTCTGGCATTCCAGGGACCAGGACTACTCTAGTGTCACTCGTGCTCTGCAAATTTAGACATCCCGGCCGTCCTGAGCAAATGTCCGATCTCTAACCGGGTCCTGATAATATCGGCTTCGATATCGCGTTAAGACAATCTATGTGAGAGGTACCAAAGGATCATATGCTTCATCCTGGCTTACTGAAGACGTGCAGATGGTTGTACACTTGCTCCAGCGTCGCCGCTATCTGTATGTTCTGGAGTCGTATTGATTTTGCAACATCCGTCTGTTCGAATTCTGACAGCTCTTGTCGTCTATGCTCATATCTTGACGTTGTCAAAGGAAGTCGAATGTATATGGGGCAGACCTCTCAACAGCGTCACCGTGCTCTTTCACCTCAACAGATATATGACTCTGGCGTGGGCTGTTCTGCAGAATATACCGACGTGACGCTATCAGTACGTGGGCAATGCCTGCTTAATAGCTTGTATTTATGGAAACTTGCAGAGGTTTACACCATTGAGCCCGATCACTGATGATTTACTGATGTCAAATTGTCCCTAGTTGTGTAGGTCAACAAGACTCGGCTTCAGTGATCTCACCGATCCTATATGTTCTTCGGCTGGTGAGGATGGGTGGCGAGGAGACTCTTAGTGAATTTCTGATACTGTCATGCCGTCTTCGTATCTATGTGGCCAGCATGGGTAACCGATTGCTCGCCCTGGTGGTATTCTCGCTCAATATGGTTCAGGCGGGAACCAATACGGTATGTTTCTCGACGCCCGTGGCGAATTTGTTCATAATTATAGTAGTACGACTCCTTCTTCGCCCAATCAATTGAGGCTGTCATCATCCCGAAGGTCGGACCAGTGTGTCATCTTGATAGTAACATTTCTCAGAACGAAGTCATGAGGTCAGTGAAACTTTGAATGCCTGTATGAGAATTGCTGATGATGTATATGCCAGGTGTACGTTTCTTGCCGTGCTCATATGTATGATTATAATTCATGCCGTTATTCCGGTTAAAAAAAACGCGACGAGGGTCTGCGTAATAGCCGCAGATATTTTCCTCTTATCTATCATTTGGACTAGAACGTGTCGAATGATACGAAGCGGCGAAAGGACTCCCGTTGTGAGCATGCTACTCAGAGACGGCATGCGGCATTATTTCCTGAACTTATTTTCTACTCAGCTGTGATGCCCGAATCGTTCAATCGCAGGTATCCTTCATTTCGTGTGAGTGGTTCCGGTAGATTCCCGTGAGACTTTCATGATGGCGCATGCAGCACGATGCTCTCATTACATATTTTCAACATACAGGGAAACAGTTCCAATGTGAGTAGCCTGCACTGAATGAGATATATTTCAGTGACGCAGTCATAAGTTGTTCATATTTACTGCCAATTGTTTTGTGCCGCCGTGAGTGGGCTCTAGTCTTTCCTATTTGTCACCGAATCCCAAAACGTTGGTCCAGGCTCTCTTCTGTCATCATAGAACACTTTCTCTTGAATCTACGACAGATCGGCCACGAAAAGCGGGGCAGCATCACTCATGATCTCTCGTCCTCTGGCCTCTCGCAGGTCTCCACTGTCCAATTCGGGTCTATTGTCGATAATATGGGAGAAATGCTTGATTATGGCTTTGACGCACCTCAACATGATATAGCCTATCAAAGTGATGGCGAAATCAATGCCAGTCATGTCGACAATCAACTCGGAGTTGGTTCTCGCTTCCATTCTGAATCCGGTCGTTTACGAATGGAGGACGACAGACAAGCAGTTCTCCCAGGACGGTCTACACAATATGTTTGCATGTAAGCACTGAGACTGCTTCTATGGCAGCTTTTCACCAACGAGATCCACAGGCAATTGACCCTTCCGTATAATATCTGTATCGCTACCAATTTGCGTGTCTGATGAAAAGTCGCTGTATTTTTTCGAAGGACTGGTCCATCTAAGTTATTGCGTGACATCTGAATGCTATGCGCCTCTACGTCTAATTCGATTCCCGGATCTGCCAACTCGTCTCGAGTAGTAAGGTCACGAAGTACGGCTGGGTTCGAACGGGTATGGTGCTTCTTTGATCAGAAGGACTGTCCGCTATATAGCTGTAAATAGTGCCCATTGGGGAAGTCACGGTAGGAGGGGTGTGCGCCAATTTGCGGACTCGCATGATCCAAATGCATATTCTCACAAGTCTCAGCATGGGCAAAAGTCCGCAAATGTTGCCACTGTTGCCCGTCGAGCATGCAGTGTGGTAGTAGTGTAAGAGGGTGTATCGACGGTCGTGTAGACACATCCTTGCAAGCAATACCCAGCCGTGTCATCACCGCCCTTGTCCCACAGAGAAAGAAAAACCGCAGATTTGATGAGATCGATTGAATGAGAGGTCTGGAAAGTCAAGTCGCCGTCGCAGCTGCATATCGTAAGTGAATTACGTAAGGTGTCGGTGCCCTGTTTCAACCAAAGTCTCTCGGCCACAGCAGTGAATTCTCCAGCGACACCTCCACGTATCTTCTGCTCTCAGGCTCCCCCTCTCTTCCTCACGCATCACTCTCGTCTTCGCTACGGCGGGTTATTCACGAAGTCACGACGCTGAACTACCCTCTCGTGCTGTCTTAAAGAAGCGCCCAACTCCTGTCTTTATCTCATCTACCGCGGCTTTGGTCAAGATCAAAGCCTTGCGAAACATTGTTCATCACATCCTGACTCAAATCGCCTCTCCCACGATTGCTTTTACCCTTTGACTTGTCCTCTCCTTGAACTTCAAGCGCTTACAATGCTGCAGAGGTCGCCAGGCAGGAATGGGCTTGATTTGTCAGGAGGAGTAGGCGGCCGATTTGAGCAACACAAAGCTCAGGGAGAGCAGTTCACACCTACCAGAAATCAGTGAGTACTCAAGCACTATCTCTAGTTCACACTCTTATATGTGCCACTCGATCCACAGTGGTAGCTTGCTACCACCGTTTGGCATAAATGGCGCCTCACATCTACCAACGCCCCAGAGGTGAGTATCTATTGTCATTTGCCTCACGTTGCCATCTGTTTGGGCTTTCTGCGAATTTCGTGGTCTTCTACGGGATCTCTACGCCACTGCAGTGGACACCGGTCTTCTCACCCGTTGTAACGCGGACTGTCTGACTTACAGTTCTACTGCTATGATACTTGTATTGACCAATTTGCAGTCCAGGGACTTATGGCGAGTACTCGTCGTCGTATGCATATGATCCGGAGTCTCCTGCGCCAAACGGGTCAGTATCCCTTACAGGTCTTTCTCGCGCACTATGATGTCAACCATTTGCTTCTTTGCTCAGCTTACAAAGCTCGCGCGCAGCTCCCCACCAAGTTTACGAAACGTTTGGTGCTTCACAGATGTGCGTTTCTACTGTATTAACTCGTCTCTCTGATGTAGTCTGAGACTGAATTGCCATGTATAGGTCAGGAGAAGTGTTGTCTTCAGGATCGTTCATCACTCCTGAGTCGAGGTGAGTCGTTTGGATATCATGGGCTCATTCCAAGCGTTTGTAACGTCGTTCGTCTCAGTCCTCTTATGCCCCGACGAGTGTTGTCTCCCGCACCTGCACCTATTCCGTGAGAGTTTCCATGTCTTATTTCGTTGCGATGTCGCTCAACTCCTCACAGTGGACCCTCTTTCTCTCCCCACACACCCCGAGTACACAGCCCTCCACGGTCGGTATTTACACCTTGTTGACAAGTTCTGGTGCTCACGTTCTTTCGCAGATCGGTCGCATCAACCGCGCCCACACTTGCAGACCCACATACGATCACGCCACCCTCTCTCAGTAATTCACGCGAGATAACACCGTCTTCCCGTCTATCATCGCCCTTCATGGAGCGTTTGTCACTCACCGATCGTCCTTCATCTAAGAACAGAGCACACAGAACCCGACGCAGCCCTTCTTCGGACCGATTACCTCCTGTACCTGTCGACATCGACGACATCTTCTCTCCGGAGGTCTCCAGATCAAAGACGCCGCCTCCACTTACTGCGCCCGTTCCGCAGCGTGCAGTAGGCGGAGAAATGCAGCGCATCCGTCTTCAAATCGCCGCCGACCAGGCCGCGCTTCTGCACGAGGCGGAGGCCCGGCGGCCCGACTACCTCGTCCGGGAAAAGCGCCCGCAGTCCACCGCAGAAATTGCAGGGGCAGATGCGGTCGACTCGGAGGACCGTGAGAACATGCAGCCGGGTCTTGGGGTTACAGTGAGTCCAAACAAGGGCCGAAGGCTGAAACTCTTCCAAGAGACCTCAGAAGAGACGTTCGAGCAAAGCCTCCTGGCTGGCGGATATCCGGGGTATGGCTCGCCCATCACAGACGAACCGCACACACCTATGGCACGAGGTCATTCGCTGTCTCAGCGTGCTGTGCAGTGGCTGCAACAAGCAACGCCGGGCAAACCTGGACCTTCAAGTATACCTTCCGAGCCCGAGCCCGATTGGGTGCCGAGCGAGAAAGAGATCCGCAAACGCAAACGTCTCGCTGCATTTCAGGAGGACGGGCGCACGCATAAGCCACCAAGCAAGCTCCATCCGGTCGAGATCGAGGGTAAGGGCCGGGTTATCATCGATGTACCTCCCGAAGACATCGTTTCCGACGTACAAGATTCGCCGGCGAAGCGGCGCGCTACCCGACGTAAGAAGCGTGGCGGCGCAGGTAGCACGGTGGCGAGGAAGAAAGGTCATGCTGCTGAGCTTGAGGACGACCCTATGGAAATTCCTAGGCCAAACTGGGTGGACAATGCGTTCCCGTGGTGCATGCGAGCGCAGGAGCGCGTCGACACCATGCGCATGGAGCAAGAGGAGAAACTGAGATGGATCGAGCGGTTCCTCGATCGCGATAGCGACGAGGAGGACGAACACGAGGATCAAACACTCGAGCCCGCAGTGCGCTTGGTTGATGAAGACGTTCCGCCCCCGAGAGGCCGCGGCAAGTGGGTGCCTCTCAGGGCGGACCCCGACACAGCTGCTACGATAGCGAGCAGGAAACTGCTTATACCTAATGATCCCGCCGACGCTCGAGCCGCGCTCCTTTCTAAGCGGTCGGTTAGAGCCCTAGCGCATCGCCACCGGCGCGGACGTCGTGGAAACGAGACGGTCTGTATATGCCACGGGACAGACGATGGCCGCGAGCTCGTGCAGTGCGACGAGTGCAAGACGTGGTACCACCTCGACTGCATTGGTATCGATAGCGTGTCCGAACTTGGCGAGGAAGAAGATCCTTGGTACTGCGCCGAATGTCTCGGTGTTCCGCTCCCGTCTTCTGATCCCGCCTCTGAACCAACTTTCGTACCTACCGACGACCGCCCACTCACTGACGATTTCCGTGATCCCCCTTTCTTCCAGGGCGGTTTGCAGGAGTCGCCTGCGGGCCCATGGGGTGCGCAACGCACGCCGCGTACACCGACGCAAGCTCGCGGCTACTCCCAGACGTTCGCGTCGCGTTCCTCGTGGGGCGACTCGAGCCGCCCTGGCCCGTCCACGCCTGTATCAACGGCACAGAATGCGCGTGTGTATCATACGCCAGGCCTCCTCGATCCATATTCGCACCATACTCTCGCCGAATCGCCGTTCGACCCCACGACGACTCCCTCTCGTGGACTCAAGTTTGCGCCTGGTTCGACGCCGAAAACATCCTTATGGTCGGCGCGCGGCGGCCCAGGACGTGAGTTTTGGAGGATCGGGGATAGTGGCGGGTTCCCTTCGCTCGGCGACAGCGGGAGCCTGCAGCTTAGCTCGTACCGTAATATTTATTCGCATGATGATACTCCTGTGCGTCGCTCGGAGCCTCGCGAGAAGCCGAAGGCTCTGATGGGCAGGAAGCTGTGGGACTCGCCGGTGCCTACAATACCATCGCTGCAAGGCGACCTCCAAGCGTCGCCCATCCATGCAGAGGTGCGTGCACATAGGAATACGAACGCACCTCAAATGGCAGACAAGCAAGGTACGCGTGTTCTGGATTCTGTCGAGTTGACGTGACACTGAGACCGCATATACCCAGTTTCATGACCACTTCCGACAGGTACATTTTGTCCACGATTGACGTATCGTTATAGCATCTACATTTGCTAGCACGTATCTTTCTGTTGTCGTCCGGAAGCCTATTGTAGAAGAGCATTAGTGTTGTTTCAGGTAGCGTAGCGGAGCGCATGTACATTTTGGATAGGGCCGTTAGTGATATTGGTACGGCTGTCAAAAATAATGTACTTCGGACTCACCTTTTGATTGAACTCTGGGTGAGAGTGAGGTGATTCCACGTCGTTCTGACGCGTCGAGGGCTACAGAAAACAAAGAGAAAAGGACGCGACAGGCTGCGGAGGCCGGCGCGTCCGGCACGACGTGACCAAGTTGTGACACGACGCGTCTGCCTCCGCGTGCCGAGGCTTGCCGAGAGTGGCTGCTTTCCCCTCAGGCTTGTCCCTGCGCTGCCCTGGCTGCTTACCCTGCGACCTCGCCCTGATTTCCTGACTCTGGTATAGCGATGATGGCAGTGTTGCAGGAACCAACATTGGCGCATCGCCTGCGTCTCGCAATAGTCACTAGCCCTTTCTCCCCTCCCTGGCGAACCTTACTGACCGTGTGCACCCGTATAGGCATTCACGGCCCTGCGTCACAAACCTCCGGAGCAGTCTTACGAAGGTACACTTCTGAGAAATCTGCTGAAAATATAGCTATCTAGACGCGTATGGCTGGTACTAGCGTATGTACTTGACTTGCAAGAGAAATTTCCCTGCACTGGTGCGCAGCCTGAGCCGCCATGGCGCGAACGCGCCCTTGAGCTTGAAAAGAAGCTAGAGAATCTGAAACGCAAGTACGAAGAAGAGCATATCGGTACGTCTGTTGTGCGTCTGTCCTGGTAAATGACTGACTTGGCGTGTAGAGCTCATCTCGTTGCGTGAGACTCGCGCGGGACCAGATACCGCTGAACCTGCGTCATCTGCATCAACTGGCACAACCAAGAAGAAGCAGAAAAAGAAAGCGTCCCAGCAAACGCAGAGCGATGCTCCCGCAGACCCCCCGCCGCGGCCGCCGACCAAGCTGACTCTGCGTGCCGTCCTGCTTGACCCGAAGATCAGTCAGTTTTGCATTCAGTGTCAGGGATCATCTATTTTATGCATTAAATCCACTATTTGCAAATGTAGAATCTATTTTGCCTCAAATATCCTCAAACGATAATGTATTTTCCTCGCTGGAGGCACTCGACACACTGTTAGCGCTACATGAGACCAAAAGATCTGCTGTCCCTCACGTGCTGCTACTTTCTACCTCCAACCGTGCTCTTTCTGCTCTCGATGTGCTCATTGCTTCCGCCATCTCCTTTCAATCGCCTCGCGCTATTACCCTCCTTGACGCCCTCAATTCGCTTGTGCCTCGCTTCCTTACTTCCGTCTTGCCCTTGCTTACGCTCCCCGCGAATCCTCCCGCGAAGACGCACTCAAAGCAAAAATGGAAGAAGCACAAGGCACCCGAGGACTGTAGAAGCGTCGTGGGCGAGGCCGAGCGCGTGGCAGACGAGCTTCTCGGGCGCATCGTTGCGCGGATCCTGGCGCCGCTCGTCCACGCGTTCGCTTCCCTCTCCATGCAATACCTGTTGGCGGTGCTCCCTGCCTCATCGAAGGCTTCTCGACAACCTCCCAGCTCAAGCTCAACCGCAGCCTCGAGCGATGCAGGCCAGGCCCTCGACATCCGCCCCGATGCGTATGCGCTGTTCACGGCGGCACTCGACGCACTCGACGCATGCGCGCCAGCAGAGCCGCACGCACAGGCACGGGCGATGCGCGCAGGCCTGCGCAGCGTCAAGCGCGTGCTCGCGCTCGAGGCAGCGCGCGAACTCGCGAAGCTCTACGCAGAACCCGGCGACAGCGCTGCTCCCTTGGACGCGGGGCGAGCCAGGAACACTGCGCCGCGCGACGCAGCGCAGAAGCACGCTGCGCGCATCGCGAAGCTCGCACGGCGCGACGCGGCGTGGTACCTGTGCGCCGTGCTCGGTCGCGTGCTGAGCCCTGCGGGGGACGCGCCTTCGGAGGGCGGATCGCCAGGGGAGGGATCGGCATGCACGCAGCTGCTCGATGACGCGGTGTGGGAGGTGCTCGCGGGGCTGCTCCGGGATTCTAAGAAATCCGCGGGTCAGTTCTGGGAGGCTGGGTCGGAGGAGGGGGAGGAGAACTCGGACGAGGCGGGCCCCGCAGACTCGGGTTGCGCGCGCATGGGTGAGGTCGAGCGTGGGATGCTGCTTGCCGTGCTCGAGAAAGCCTGGATGCACTGACGGCGTTTTCGCCCTCTTTCTTACGCAGTAACATTGTCATGGTGTATGTTCTAGCGGACTGCATTGACCTTGCGACGACAGCGAAGACTCAGTCGGGACAGGAGACAACGGCCGTTAGTGTACGTATCACACGAGAGACGTAATGCGTAGGCATACGGGCGCGCTGGAATGATATGATTTGAATTTCTGCAGGGCCTATTACAGTGCCTTACTAAGTACATTAGTATGTAATGCGTGAGAGAGCACTCGGGCAACGTTGCCCCTCGCTTGGAGGATTCCTCGTTTTTCTGAGTAGCAGTCGCGCTGCAGAGCCATATCCAGGATACAGTTTCGTGTTTGAAATGTTTGTACAAATCTCTCCTGCGCGAGGAAACCCCCCGGAGCTATTCCGCGAGCTGGAGCCTGACACGTCGGTGACCATACGAATAGCGGCGCTGCGCATGTTGCCGGACGCTGGAGCAGTCCGCGTGAGTAACCGGGTCCGTAACTTACCTTATGTAGTTAACCCGACCACGATGATGGCCGCAGTAACCACCCGTTTGTGACCGCTGTCCGACACGGGGCAGCGCTGATTCGCTTCTGCAAGAGGCCGCGCGCGCTCGCAAGGGCCGAGCACGCTCATATCAGGCAAGGTGCCGCCCGCGAAGGGACAGGGCCCCGAGGCCGTAAGTCGTTGTGGCATGCCGCTGCTTCTGTGCGACGGCAGCGAGACGTGCGCTCCGCTGATGAGAAGCGTCGGGAGGCTCGGGGAAGATGCGAAGCTGGATTGTTCAGTGTGTCCCTTGAGGGGTGCTAGTTTAGTGGTCTGTCGAACTCGACACCGCAGGGCCAATAGTAGTCAAGAGCGTATGTCGGGATTGATCTCCATCCCCGTGTTGTTCCGGTAGATTGTGTTCTGTCAGTGAGGTCTCTCTCTGCATCATGTTCTGTTAGATTGCAGTTGGTGGTTGTGGGAAATCATGTGAATGAAAGATCGCAGCAAGGGGAACTCCGAAACAAGAACGCCACCATCGGGACAGGTCCCACTGCCAAATATCGAGATGTCTGATTCGGGCTTTCGTCATGCAGGTGTTGCAGTTGCGAGAAGTCTAGAAGATCAAGCAAAAGCCGGAACATACAGACACCGTACGTATAAGGTCTGTCTCTTGCCAAGGGCGTGCATGTTGCCGCAAAGATCGCAAGCGAGGTAAGAGTAATTGAAGCAAAGCAAAGTGTCAGGATGTTCGATGGAGCGTGTCATAAAAAGACTGGAAATTGTCTCTACGAGCGTCCTGGCTGGCAGCCTCGGGGTTACCCAGGTGAGCCAGGGGGCGGCGGGGGCCGAGTAGTACTAGCGTGTCCGCGTTTCCGTGAACGATTTTCCGGGGGGGGGGGGCCTGGGCGACACATGGTATGCGTTGCTGGCGCAGAGGGGACCGGCGAATCGTCGCAGGATGTGTTCATATGGAGACACGCCGTAAGCATTTGCTCAGGGTCGGAATCGGGGTTGTAATCGACGCGAGCAGGTGGCACTGTCTGTGGTGTGGGTGGAAACGTATCCTTGAAGTGGTGTGCAGAGGCCGAGCAGATCGAGCAGAGGGGTAAGCAGGTCATCTATGCGTCCACCTGTCGAAGAACGCCAGCAAGAGGGAGATGGCGAGCTTCGTGGCGGGAGGTCGACAGAACGGGAGCCAGAGGCGCCGGGGCGAGTGACGTGGGAGGAGGCGCTCGACAGCGCCCGTTGTGGCCGGTGGCAGTTCCAGGCTGCTGGATAAAGTTCGCCCGATGTGGCAGTGCACCACACCAGACGGTAACCAGTCGGCCAAATGCGATTTGGCGTCTGTTGCGCCCCTCTCGGCTAAGGATTTCCAGCGCAAATATTCTAGCCGGGCTCCGTGGCTGCGCCGTGGCGCGGCCACCCCCGGGCCCCGCCTCCGCCAATCCGAACAGAGCTGACGGCCAGCGTGGCAAGGGGGTGGCAGGTGAGTCTACTCGACAGCCCCCAGCTATTCTTGCAAAGTGAAAAGCTTGTTCGCAAGAAGTACCGACGGGGCCTTCTGCTTCACTGTGCGTTCGATGGTCACGGACAGGTCACGGTCGCGAAATGGTGAGAACGGGCGTACAGGTGGGGAAATGTGCGGGGACGGATCGGCTTTTCCGCACATGCTCCGAGCGCCGGCAGACGTGTGCCTCCACGAATTAGCGACGATTTTGCGGAGAACCGGTTGGGAAAAGCTTATTTATTTTTACGGCAAATCAGATGCCATCATCCCTCGCCGTCTGCCACTTCGCACGCGCGCTCGTCCGTCTACATCTCCTTCTATATAACCGCGGAGAAATGCTATCCTCTGCGCCGCTGCCCGTGCCTCCGTCGACACCCCCTTCCTCCGTCTCTACCTCTTGTCATTAATCTTTTATATATCCCCTTCCCCTCGTACGCGATGTCTTACGCGTCATACCTCTCCGCCCGTCTCAATAAGTTGTCCCCGAGCCTCCATTCCGTGTCGAGTGACGAGAGCGCAAGCCTCGTGTCTTCCCAGGGTTCGTGTCTCCGTCTTCTCTTCCCGTTCGCCAACTAACCCTTCGCTATCACCCTGCAGAGACTGCGCCATCTTCCCTAGCTGACTCATGCGTCAGCTCGCTGGACGCGCGTTCGTGCGTCTCGGAGCCGTCCACCACGTTGCCGAGCTCCGACCCGTTGCGCGCGCGTCGGAATGAGCACCTCGCGGTGCTCCTCCCGAAGGGCCGTTGGAAAGTGAGTTTGATATATCCTCAGTGCCACAGTCAGTTGGAATCAGATGTGGCCGCGGCCACACCGCCTGCACTGCGGAGGATACCGGGCGGAGATCGAAGTTCCTCGGGCTCACTTGGGTGCGAGGTATGAAGAAATCATGGATCTTGGGAATGGTGGTTCGTGTGGTCATTGCTCATGTCGAGGTTCCGAGGCTGCATACCTCCGTCCGTTTGACGCAAAAGCAGCCCTTCGTTGAATGTTCTCAATGTCGCTTGGCGCCCTCCGTGGGAGGTAAGCGTCTCGATCCGAGGCTGCTTCCTTGCATCCGTTGTTCGTATCCGCTCCTTGTCTCCATCCTTGCCTCACTGGGTTACGATGGATCAAATTGCTGACTATCCCCGTGTCTACCCAGCCTGATTCACAGGCCGCTCAATGCGATACCTTCCTTTGCCGTAAGAGGTTCTCCTTCCTCGAGCGCAGACATGTGCGTTCATCATCATCATGATTCCTTGATCTCTCCGTGCTCATCGCTTTGCAGCACTGCAGAAAGTGTGGCGGTGTTTACTGCGGCGAGTGTACTGGCCACACCACGCCTCTCCTTGATACGACCAACCTCGACTTCTTCTATCCGCCGCGCGATGTCCCCATCGCCGTTTTTGACTCTCCGACGTCGCCCGTCGTAGAAGCTCGTGTCTGCAACTCGTGCTGGGATCAGATACGCGGGTGCACAACTCCGCGCTCGCCGGTTATCAGGGGCAACAATTCCATTCCGATCCCTGTCCGCAAGCAGACGCTATCCACCTCATCCTCTGTGTCATCCATGCCCCCAACCCCCCCAGACAGTGCGCCTGTCCTCCGCCCCGTCGTCCGTCGTGCGACTACCTCCCCTCGTATCCCAGGTTCTCCCCTCCGATCGCCCATCCAATTATCGCAAACGGTCGCAGGTGTCCTCATCCAGGAGCCCGAGCTCTCGTTAGGCGAGCTCGACGCGTATCCTCTGCGGCGCGCGAGTGTCATCTGCAAGGCGTCTGGCGGGGGCCGGTGGGAGCCGAAACAGGCTATCATCACGATGAACCACCGGTTCCCCGACGGGAAGACGCTGTATGAGGTGGAGCTGGAGCGCGAGGAAGAGGAAGCGCGTGCGCGCCGTTCTAACCCCATCCTCATTAATGGAGGTGTGTACGCTTCTTCAGCGCTCCGGGGATCGTTTGCTGACCAATGCTTCCACCGCGCAGACTTCCAGATCCGTGTACCCCGTGAGCTCGAGCCGCGCTCGCCAGGGGGTCCCCCACCGCTGTCCACATTCTGATCTCGCCCTCGCCCTCGCCTGCACTGTTGTGTGTTGTAAGTTTATACCATGTTTATATGTGCCTCGTCGCTCCTCGCCTATGCTATCCTCGCGCCTACCGATACCATACCCGCCCCTGTTTTATATCCCTCGCGCAAACTCGCGGACTAGAGCCCTTATTCGTTCTTGCTTTTTACTGTAAACGACACCTGTGCTCCTAATGTACCACCGCGCACTATCGTATGCTTACTCTTATGGACGATACCATACTACACATACCTGTTTGTACGTGCTACTTATCGCAATAGACTGCCGTCGGTAGACCGCTGCCTACTGCTCTTGCTATGTCCTGGGCGTGCGTGCTGTCTGTTTCGTCCGTTTGTGCACCGTTCGCGTGTGGTAAAGTGGGTCTGTTGTTGGTTAACAGCTTTCGTAATGTTGCAGCACTGTACTGGCTCAGAGGATCTCCTAGAGTTTGTACTTGGATCTGGCTCGCTAGGGGTCGACAGATAGGGTGTCTTTGATCGAAACCTAACCCTAAGTTACGCACTGGCTTCAGTCAGCCGACGGTTATGTTACGCCACCAACAGCGCCTTGCGTTACGGTGAAAAGGCCTTTTTGAGGCTGCGACGATCCGTAAAGTACTCGACCAATAGAAACTAGTAAGTACTACTTCGCTCGCTACCTCGGGCACTAATGCTACGAATAAACTGTCGAAGACTCGGGCACCTCGTAGGAGTCCCGCATACGCTCACCAAGCCAAGTACGAAGACTGGAAAGCGATACCGGGACTCGCTGAGATATTGGGGGATGGCTGGAGAGCATGGAATCGAATCACGTCCGCGGGTGACAAGTGTTGCAAGCTGTGCTATGTACATATATAGATGCTGTCCGAAGCAAGGTGATGTGGCTGCGGACCGCGGTATAAAGCTAACCATGATAGAGCCCTTCACAGCACAGGATGCGGCATGCTATGAAACAGGCAGTTATTTGCGCTGAGCAACCGAGAACTGCTCGGATAATCACTTGGACATTCACCTTGACGGAATCAATTCCACCGCAATTGTGAACGCGCGGAAGCATTTGAGATCACCACATACCACGGTCACCTGCCAGTGCGCTTCCCGAACTCCGCTTCACCCTTGCGCACGTCGCAATGCGTATGCACCGCGTATCACCGTGATGGGCCTCAAAGACCTTAGATTGGTAAAACGCGATAAGTACTCCATAGAGAGACGCACGAGGTGATTTGACGGGTGCTGAAAAACAATGCCCGGGTGTCCTATTCCAGGAACTGGGAGGAGGAAAGGTTCAGTCGGAGTGCGAACGTATCGAACGGCTCCGGCACGCCTACGCCACTCGCTACCCGCACACAAGCTGTCGTGAGTTAGGGGAAGAAGGACAAGTTCTCGCAGACGACCTATCTAGTGTATGTTCAGAATGTGAATGCATTTCGATGCTTGAAGGTTTGAAGACAGCCAATCGAACGCGTCAGCTGTCTGCAGGCCGCTCATGAGATGATCCGGCGGAGTTTCACAACGGGGCAGGGAGAGCAAGCTGGCACATTGGCTTCAAAGTGCAGCAAGCTGTTGTTGTTGTCGTCCTCGCTGCCGGGCACAACGCCCAGATACCTCGAAGGCCTTTGATACCCTCGTCTGCCTTTGGGTCCTCGTACTATCTGGAGTGATCTGGGCGCGCCCATCGCTTGTGCTGAGTGAGGCCGTTCTCACCGTCATCTCATACCCCAACCTGCACCTGAATCGTCGCCTTCAACGATGGCGGCGCAGCCTCCACCGCGGCAGCAGCTGGCGCGGCTGATGATCCCGCCGTCGCTCGCAGCGCAGCAGCCCTTCGGATTTGGTGAGGGTGCGCCAGGTCAAGGCTATGGCCCAGGGCTTGGACATTCGCCTGGACTCCCCACCTCGCTGCAGCACGGCATGCATCCGCCTCCGTTCTCGCTCAACACGCCTACTGCTATGGCCCCGCCGCTGCGCACGCCGATGCAGCCCGCGTTCTTCCCACCGATGCCTCCGCCTGCTCCCGGGCGACCTACACACGGGCATCGCGGGCACCCAAGCATCGCGCAGCTTGCAGCACTCGGAATCATCCCCCCTCCCATACCTCAGACGCCACTTGCGCATGCGGGTTTCCCTCCGCCACTCCTGGGTCTCAACGCGGGACTTGCACCGTACGCGCACGCGCCGCCATTCGTCCCGCGCAGCAAGCGAACCCCGAGCGTGAGCGTTGGCGGCCCACCAAAGGCCGTCCTTGGTGGCCCGCAGCGTAAGGTCAGCCCTGTTCCGCCCTCGGTAACTCCTGTCGTCGCAGCTGCACCGAAGTCGAAAAAGGTCATCGTGAAACTTCCGAAGGAGACAGAGCGCAGTGAGGAGAAGGGAGAGGGCGAGGGCGAGGAGACCACGGTGATAACGACGCGTCCGTCTTGGGCGCGTACACCATTGCGCCCCGAGGAGATCCCTGTGCGGCTGGAATTACCAGGGCCAGACACGGTGTCGTCGGAAGTGTACCCTCCAGACGCGTGGCGTATACATCTACCCCCTACCATAGACGTGTTTCTTCCGGGAAAGGTGTGTATATGGGCTACATTACTTGCATTTTCACCCTTGTTAACAGCAGGATGTTTTCTATGGCGCTTTTAGAGCGCTTGGGATGATATCAAGCGGAGCATCATAGAGGAGAAGCTAGAGAAGCTAGGCGTTGAGCGCGGATCAGGGAGCACTATCCCACATATACACGCACCTCATGCTCGCGCTGCATCGGTGGGTTCAACGTGGCGTATTGTGCAACTAGCAGCTGAGATATATTTCCGTAGATATCATCTCCTGCTGACCCAGCGTTGTTGTATTTCAAGCTACACAAGCTCCAGCAATCCCAAAACGCGTCGTCTGCGACGTCGCTCTCCACCTCGCCGCAACCCGCACTCAATTTCACTCCGTCTCCGCAAATACCTCCGCGCTTCCAGAATAGGCACGGGCATTCTATGTCGCTCGCGCAGCCGCTCCCAGCCCATTCGCCCGTGTATAACCCCGCAGCGGCGTATAACCCGTTCGGCCCTAACGCCACGCTCGGTTCAGACCAGATTTTCAAGCTAGTCTCGCCTGGACCATTGTCTTCCGGGCCAGACAACATTCTTGCACCACAGGGACGCGTTCCTACGAATGTTGCGACGCTCGCGCCGCCACCGGCTATATCCCGCCCTGAGAGCCGACCGGATTTTATGCGTGGGTTTGGTCTCGATGTGACGGAGGAAGAAGAGGAGCCAGAGGAAGATTCGATAGAGCGCGAGACAGAGGAGGTAGAAGTGGATTCCACGCATGCGATTGCGAATACGTTGGTGCAAGAGGGGATCGGCGAGTTCGAGCCGGATGGCACGAGCACGGTTGCTGCGAGTCGTGTACATTCACGGCATGTCTCACGTCTCTCCGCAGCGCTGTCACTTGCGTCAGTAGGTGGTATGGCGGATGAGACGGTCATGGCATCGAGCCCGCGACGGGAGGTCGTGCCTGAGCAGCATTTGGTCGAGGACGTTGAGGTGGATGATATTGACGCGCTGGGAACATGGACAGGATCGGAGGATCTGCGAACCGGTGAAGAGACGTCTGAGGATGAGGTGCGTGAGGGTTTCAAGTACGTTGCGGTTGTTGCTGAGCGCGTCCCGTCCAGCAGAGCATCGGCGAGTGGTCGAACCCGTCGGATGAGGAACGAGCGCGGCAGCAGCGCCTACACAGGCGCATACTCCGTCGTGCGAAGGAGGTTCAGCAGGACCTCGTCACGCCGAGGAGACTGCCTGATTTCCCTCTGCCGCCCTCATCGATGCCTGCCTTTACTT
This sequence comes from Obba rivulosa, assembly GCA_001687445.1. Taxonomy (NCBI): domain Eukaryota; kingdom Fungi; phylum Basidiomycota; class Agaricomycetes; order Polyporales; family Gelatoporiaceae; genus Obba; species Obba rivulosa. The sequence goes on along the minus strand of KV722438.1, from coordinate 16,347 downwards.
CAGCTCCCGCCGAAGACGATATCGTTTCCAATCCTAGCGAGGAAGGTCGCGCGCACCCAGACGACTCGTTCCTCGGCCTTGAGACCGACGAGTACTACTCCAGACCTGCGTCCAATCTCAGTGGCAAGAGTCGGCCACTTCCACCCGTGCCGCATTCTCGCACTGGCTCTGCACAATATTCGTACCACGATCCTGCTCTCGCTCACTCCCGCAGCAATTCAGAATTGAATTTCATCCCTCTGCAACCGCGGCCTGTTCAATCCGCTTTTGGCAAGGAGACGTTAAATCCGTTGGCCAAACCTTTCGTGTTTGGCGCGAGCCGTCCCCTCGGTATGAATCCGGCCGCGTTTGGCCCACCCAGCGCTAGTCCACCGGTTCCGTTGCCAACAACGGCGGTGGAACATGCACGTATTCCGTCTACGAGCAAGCCGCTCAACGCTGCTGCGCAGGAGTTCAAGCCAGGAGGATTTACCTTCCGTCCCCCGCCCGGTGTACCTGAGCTAGCGTTCACTCCTTCACCTGCAGTACCTCCACCAAGGCCATTGCCCACGCCTCCAGCTTCGGTGCCGCCAGCCGCCACTTTGGCGAGAGCAACTCAGGGCCGGGAGAAAAGACAGCGCCGCGGATCGACTACAAGCCTTGATGGCGACGATGAGGGTGGCGTCAATAATATGTCTACTTTCAAGTTTCCTCCGCCTAGTGACACTGTTCGGGCCGTGTCTGCGCCTACAAGCCCACCGACTGGCGGCGCTATGAAAGAGCTATCAGTTAACACCGCTCACAAGCTGTCCACTTTCTCTGGCTTCTCTAACTCGATGCCTAGCACACAACAACAAGTCGCCAGCCCGCTGCCGCGGACTGAGTCTCCGGAACCTGACGAGGACCAGGAGAACCGTCCCCCGGAACAGAATGCGCCCGAAGATGTTCAGTCCACATACGAGCTACCGTTCCCCCCCGCATCGTCGAAGCCTAAGCGTGCTCCGATACCACTAGACTTCAAACATCCCGTGTCTACGAACACCGTCCCGGCTGGATTGTTCAAGAATCTCATCAGTGCTAACGGTGAGGGGGAAGAGCGAACACGGAGGGGTGTTCGATCGAGGCTCAGTTCGCGGGATATCTTCGAGCATAGTCCTCAACAGTCTCTGGATGACTTCCACGTCGCACCCATCTCGCACAGGATCTCACGGAACCGTCTCTTCACTGAACCGGCATTCCGTGATGGAACCATGTATGACGAGGGCCCGCGGCGCTCGTCCCTACCGCCGAGACGCGCCAGGAGTGATTCTTTGGGATCCGACATTTCCATTCCTCCCGTCAGCCTCACTCGACGTCTCGAAATGCAGCAATATGAGCAGAGACTGGAGGTACTTCTGGAGGATAAAGTCGAGGAGATCAAGCGGACCCTTCTGGAGGCTAGGGATGGTGCTGGACAGTCCGCTAATAACGTGACAGAAAGCATGCTCAGGGAAGTCGTCTCGATGTTCCGAGCTCAGCTGCAAGAACTAGCTGCGCGAACATTGGACGACAGCCGGATGGATGCCCGCGGCGAGATCGATTTCGACCTGCTCAAAGGCATTTTGGATCAGAACCAGGCTGAAGCGCGTGCAATGATGCGGCGGGATATCGTAGAGTTGATGCAGGCTCGACACAACGAGACAGACATCACTCAGCTCGTAGAGGAGCTCAGCGGCCGAACCATGAATGCGGTCATCGGAGCTACTTCATCCTTGGCGCAGCGCTTACAAGCTGTGGAAAACACTAAGCCCGCCTTGGAGCGCGACTCGATTGTGCGGGATCTAATGAATGCTTTGATACCTCAGCTGTCAGCTCTGCGTCCAGAGCCAATCGATTACGATAGCTTAACGGCACAGCTAACTCAAGCAGTCAAGCCTCACATCTCGCAACTTATCGACCTCGCGTCCGACAAGCGGGAGACCGCAGGTCTCATTGTTGATAAACTGGTCCCGATCTTGCCATCTATTCATCCGCCAGCCCCGGATCTGGACATGGAGAGTATCATTGGCCGTCTCACTACAGAGATCCGCAAGATTATCGGCCCTCTGGATGCGCACGAGATGAAGGAGCAGGTATCCGATCTAGTCGTCGAGCGCTTGGATTCACGGCTAGCCGTCCGGGATCGAGCACTGAACTTGGAAGTTATCAGTGAGAAAGTTGCAGAGCAAGTCCTTGGGCTTGTTGCGCCGATTCAGGAGCTCCGAAACGCAGTGGATAGTTTGGGCCAGAAGGAAGGTGGTAACGCGGGTTCCCAGCTGGACCTCTCAGCCCTCAGCAATGAGGTCGCTGCTGCCTTATCGGACCTGCCACAGAGACTCAGTGTTGCGACCGACGCACTCAGTGTCGCACAGGCCGAGTTCAAGACGAAGGCAGAACGCCTAGACCAACTTGCCATCCCCTCGGTGGATTTATCCTCAGTGGAATCCGCCCTCAGCATTATCGCAAGCGAACAGAAGACACTGGTCATGAAAAATCATGAATTCTCTGAATTCTGCCAGGATATTATCAATCATATCAACGCGTTGCCGGAGACGATGCTCAAAGCCACCGAAGTCCTCCAGAATGCTCACGCGGATTTCGCCTCCCGTGATACTTCGAAGAAGGATTTGGATGAGATCCGGCGCTTGACGAGTGCTAATGCGGAATTGCAGATCCAGGTGGTCAAAGCCAGAGGCGCCCATGGCCAAATCCGCGTCGAGAAGGAGACTCTGAGCGACCGAATGAAGGTGATGGAGGCGGAGCGGGAGCGTGTCAATGCACAGCTGGAGCACCTGCAGAACGTGGTATCCAGTAAGACTACAGAAGCGGCCACTATTGAGGCGAAGAATGTGGAGCTGGAGCAAGCATTGGCTCGTGCTTTGGAACGGCTGAAGGCCGCGGATGTTCAGGCGCAAACCAACCACGAACGGATTCTCCAGCTCGAGAAGCATAACCATGAACTGGGGCAGGAGAAGCAGCAGCTTAAGTCGAAGGTGGGCTGACAGCCACATGCCAGTCGAGTGCGATATGATACTGACGTCAATGCTAGATTGATGCTCTCGAAATCCGCGCGACATTTTTGACGCGGGAAGAGGAAACCATCATGGACGAGCTGACTAGACAGCGCAAACAATACGACGAGCTCCTCCACCAACAGAGCCATTGGGATGATCTCCGACGCACGTCGGAGCAGATCCAGATGCTGGCGAACCTGGTCGGCCAAGCAGATAGCGAGGAGATTAAGGAGTTGCGCCGCACCCGGGATCGCAGCAAGGTTCTTGAGGGCGAGCATGCGGCTCTCCAGCGCCGCTTGAGGGAGTTTGAGACCAAGATGGCTAACTCCGAGAAGGTTACGCAGGCGTCGCGTCAGTCTCTTGCTCAGGCGCAGCACCGCGCCAGCGAGTGGGAGCAGCGCGCTAAGGAGTATGAGTGCCAGCTTGAGCAGGCGCAGTCGCAGTTTGATCAGGTTGAATCAGCGCGAGCTCAGCTCGACTCGGATTACTCGTTGGTCAGGTTGCAGCTGGAAGAGCGAGATGCTGAAGAGCGCTTGGACAAGGTAGCGATATCTGATTAAATGTCTGATTTGAGTGCTCACCATCCCACTTGCAGGATCGCCAGAACAAACTGCGCGATCAAATTGCATCTCTCGAAGCCCAGGTTGCTCGCCTGCAAGCGGAGGTCGATCAATCCAAGACCACCACTGTCCTCGCTCCCCAGCCGCAGCAGCCCCGCTATCCGAATGGCCATGCTCAGCCGTCGCTCCGGCCCTCATCGAGTTCAAGCATCGTTTACGTAGATAGTCGGGCGGCGACGCCCACCATTCCGCAACAGAATGGCGTGCGGACGCCCAGTGTGAGGGCCCAGTCTCCCCCTTCGCAAGGCGTGTGGGATTCGATGCACGCACCGAAAAACCGAAATCAGTACCAGCAGCCCGCGCGGCTTCCGGTGACGCCCAGGGGGAAGCTCTCGTCGCCTTACTATCGGCCCCAGATACCCTCGCCCACACCCAGCAATGTCTCGGCGGCCCCGACGCTCGGAGACGACGGCTGGTGGCAATAGACATTTCGTTCAATGCGCATCTCCTTCATTTAGTCTGAACTTTTATCGGATCATTGGCACTTGGCTAGGCAATTACTCTTCCATACCTGCTCACATGTCTTATTTGTCTGTCTGTCTGTCATTTTAATCATTCTGCTTGCTTTGGCTTCGGCGCGCCTCATCTATTCTCTAGTTCAATGCACAGCCTCATATATCCTATGCTACCTCCAATACCACCCCACCACGCATGCACCGTCGGCACGGATATCCTCATTTGTTGTACACTCCGGAATACATTGCATTAATCGGATGGTAGACTGACGAGAGCGCTGAGAGTGTTCAAGCACAAGACGCAGCAAGTGTCGGGCACAGCGGCTCATCGACGCTGCGGCCAGATGAACTCCTGCACGGCCTTCTCTGCTTCCTGCTGGTCGTCTGGCAGACTGCACCGCGTGTCAGCACCGCAAATAGCGCGAGACCGGAATTCGGAGACGTACCTGATCTTTGGCACCCACCGCCCGTCCTTCTGCTCGAAGAAACGCGGAACGAACCGCTCCCCGCTCTCTTCCCGCTTGCGGCGCAGCTCGCGCTGCGACTCTTCTACGGCTGTCTTTGCCTCCGTCGCCGCCTCCATGTCCTTCGCGATAATCGCCTGTGTCAGCCTCGACCAGAGCCTGCAAATGCTTGTTAGTCGACGGCGGGCACGGGCAAGAAGGAACTACGCGCACCGCCGAGACTCATTCAGCTCCTGCTCGTCCTCTGGCGCGACCCATTTCGGCGCGACTTTGTCCCCGTCCTTCTGGACGTCAAACAGGACACGCTTCTCTCCCGTCTGGACATGACAAATTGTTGCATCAGATCGGATGTCCCCACACGACGAGATGGACGGACCTTCAGGTTCTTGTACTCCATCACAGAGCTCCACTTCCCGGCCAGCTCTGCCAGCTCCTGACTCCCGCGCTTGATCTTACCTGAGACGGCGTTATACGTTCCCGAAAAGTAACCCTGTGCAGATGGAAACCGGAGCTGTCAGCCGCTGACACCACGCCGGACGAGCGGGTGGCGCGGCACACCTTGGTTTTGAACTGGATGTCCGCGTAGAGCGAGTTCCGCTCGTTCTTCGCGATGCACGAGTCGCCGAGCTCGAGCACCATCTTTCCCCACAGGATCCCGCGCGCGTACATATTCGGCATCGAGACCACGTACTCTGCCGGGACGGTCTCAGCACTCTGCTGCGTGCGCCACAGAACCAGCCGCGCACGCACCTCCGTCGTCCGGGCGGCCCATGAGGTATACTCGGTTCTCGCCCTCCATCGTCGTCGACACGCTGTTCCCGAGGAACTTGGATTTGGGTCGCAGCTCGCCGATGATGCATACCTTGTTCGCGGGGGAGACGTAGTAGAATGCCGAAACAGGAGGGTGATGCGAGACTGGCCACCGGACGTCAGCGCGCCCTGTGCCGGCCAGACGGGCGACGGGTGGCAGGCGCACCTTGTTCCGCGATGTAGAAGCCCTTCGTGCCGTCGGGGTAGTCGTATCTGCAGCGGAAGAACTCGCCAAGCACGGGGTTGTACCTGTGCCGCGCGTCGTGGCTTAGTTCGGGCGTCAGTGTTAGTATCAGTGTGACGGACTCACGGTTTCTTGACGCCCTTGGGTTTGATGTGCCAGCCCGCGAGGTAGTACGACAGCACGCGGACGAAGCGCTCCTCGGGATCGTCGCAGTTCTCCGCGCTGAGGCGGACGAGTTCGATCAGAGTGGCAGTGATACAGCTGAGGCACGCACGCACCCGAAGATGAGATCTGGATGTGACATAAAGTCGGTGATGCGCTCGAGCATGCTGCGGGGCTCGAGGACGAACGTCGGGAATGTGACCTTGGAGAGGTCCATCCCGACTCTGGTGGCCAGTCAGCACGCACGGCGGGCAATCGTCGCTCGAGAATCGCAGACACACCTCAGCTGGGAGATGAGGGACGCGATGATCGAGCCCTCGTTCTCATCGCTGCAGCAGACATCGTCGTCGTGGTCAGCGGGCGCACTGGCAAACATGGCGAGAGGAGACAGACAGGATGGACGTGTCGTCTGGCTCGGCGTCGTCTGGGATTTTGTCCTCCACGGACTGGCCGCGTGGCCGGTGCACCTTAGAGGTCGCCTGGTTGAGAAAGCCCATCATGGCTGCTGTACGCGCGGGGCAGGGGGGAGGGGCGTGGCTGCGGCGTGTGCTGCTATATAACGTGCGGCGAGGACCCGCGATGCTGTGCGATGTACGAGAGCGAATCAAATCAAATCAGATCCGAGCGAGATGAATGCGGCGCAGCACGACGGGCACGACGAGGATGAAGTCAAGATGAAGCTGCTCGACGCCGGCTCTGCGTCTGAGTCGGGTGGTGCACACGCGCGAAATGCCGTCACGGCTGTGGACTCGTTTGAAATCTGTGTCTTTCCACTATGCAACTAACCTGGACCTTTGCAGGAATTGAACCGAGACTATCAGTCTCCGGAGCTGACTGTCTTCCGTGATGACGAGGATGCTATGAGCTCAAATAATTGCCCCGGCATCTCATCCGAGTCCATCTAAATAAGTCTAGCCGCCGCTGCCTGCGACGCGCACGCGTCCGGCCTCGTCAAAGCACGCGCATAGAACAGTACAACACGGTACAGGGGATGCAATCTTCGTAAACCTCGCAATATCCTGAGACTGAAGGCATACTAAGTGCAAGGTGTGTTTTCCATTTGAGTGTACGGAACATGGTACACGACAGCGAGCCGAGGTTAGCGGATCGGTGACCATTGAACGGCGTCATCGATATGGGCGGAAGCTTTCTGCCTCTTTCTGCACAATCACACGGCATTTCGGTGGGCTGACTGATGAATAGTATTCTCCGCGTGAGAATACTAGGGGAGAAAGCTGGACAGGTCAGTCTGGGAAGTACCACTGACCTATAGGTAAGTCTCATCTAACTTGATCGTAGGGACGACTGTTGTGAAGGCGAAGAACGACAACAGGGTGAATATGAGAACCCTGAGGCCTCACGGCCCTCATATATGTGGCGGAGGGACCAAGCACAGTTGGATAACCGCAGTCCATTGATACAGACATCAGTTTGGCGCGGGAGGCGGTCCCACATTGTTGGTAGGGACAACGGAAGATGGTGCGGTCGACACCAGGATCAGATTCGAGAAAGACATATAACTCGATGTTGAAGGCCATGAGCACCAGTCCAGCCCAACAACCCGCGTACCAATAGTATCACAGAGAGACAACGCAAGGCTGAGAAATATCAGAATAGCGTTAATACATCCCTTCCCATACTCGTACCATGCTCCCGTCGTAGCCCCGTGGCACATCCAAGCAGCATCGGCTGCGGCTTTTATCGTCGGTTCAACTCTGGTGCAATACACCAGAGCAGCACTTTACCTTCGCCTGCAAGGTTCCTCACGCGTGATGAACCTTGCATTTGATGTCTGAACTCACCATCCTGATGCATCCGAGTCCTCTGACCTGCCTTCATTCATCTGGAGTGTTAAAATCTGGCCACGATCACACTGATTTACCGCTCAATTCTCTAAGCTTGGCCAAAGGCATGCTACACAACGTCATCCTGTATCGCATACACCAAAGACGGCCGCGATTTTGACTGAGTTTGTTTCGGCTACTGCTTTCGCTGGAGGACATAACGAGTCAAATGTTCCTTGAGTGTGACTCTAAGTATAGACGTCTGAGGTCCAAGCCCGCTCGATCACCGGTCAGCACCAGAGAATTCCTATCCTCAGCATAAAGCCAACCCTCTGCGGAGAAATGAGCCTAATGTCGAGAAACATGCATTAGAACACGTTGGTCTGCATGACGACTTCTGTAAGCCGTGCCAGTACTGTAATTCATGAGCGCCTACACAAGAATGAGTCCATCCTCTTTTGGATATTGGCGCTTCAACATCCATCTAGCCATCTCCAGTCGTTCGCAAAGTGCCCGCTGCATGCCACAACTCAACGTCCCGCGCTAATTTGCTTATGTCCTAACCCTTTTCACGAACCATGGAGGAGGGATTCAGTATCACTCGCGCCCCAGTTCCATCCATTCCCTCAGTTCCCGCTCCTGCCTCATATGACGAGCATCGAAACAAGCAAACGCCACTGATCATCGACAATGGCTCGACAACTCTGAGGTTCGGCTTCTGCACGTCAGACACACCTCGCTGCCAGCCGAATGTCGTCGCACGCTTCAAAGAGCGGAGGACTAACAAACCGCTGCTGCTCTTTGGCGACGGGGTTGATGTGGAGAGCGGCGCCCGCGCGCAGGCGAGGATGCCTTGGGAAGGGGGGGTCTTGCTCAACTTTGATGCACTGGTGAGTTCGCGGTGTCGGTGTGCGTGCGTGCTGGTTCGAGCTCATGGGTAGCGACTGACGAGAGATATAGGAGAATGCGCTGGACTATGCTTTTATCCACCTCGGGATCGACACACCGACCATTGACCACCCAATTCTCATGACCGAGCGTCTGGCGTCGCCGCTGCACTCCCGGGCTCTTACCTCTGAACTCCTGTTCGAGCAGTATAATGTCCCCTCTCTTGCGTTCTGTGTCGACTCTATGATGTCCTTCTACCACAACAACCTGCCGTCCCCGCCTGTACCGTTTACCTCCGACGGGCTAGTGGTCTCTTTCAACGCTGCAAGCACCTCCGTCATCCCGATTCTGAGTGGGAAGGGAATCATGAGCCATGCTAAACGGTACGCTGCGTCGCTATCAAGCGATTGCTCACTGTTAGCTGATGACCACTCAGGATACCTTGGGGAGCTGCTCAAGCGACAGATTACTTACTGAAATTGATACAACTCAAGTATCCTACCTTCCCCACACGCGTCACGCCCTTCCAAGCAAACGTAAGCCTCCGCCATGTAGCTGCCTGAGCTATATTAACACCGTCGTAGTGGATGATGCAGACCTTCTGCGAATTCGCGATTGACTACCCCGTGCTCTTGCGAAAATTAGCCGACCCGCTGCAGCTGCGTGGCTCGGAGCGAATCACGCAGTTCCCATTCAGCATACCTGTTACGGAGGAGAAGACAGAAGAGGAGCTTACTCGGATTGCTGAACGCAAGCGTGAGCAAGGCCGAAAGCTTCAAGAGATTGCTGCGAAGGCAAGAATGGAGAAGGTATTTCCCACACTCCAGGCGAGTGCTGAATGGTGCTCACAAAATTGTGCAACGTGTAGCTGGTGCAGAAAGAAAATGATCTGCAGTATATGCTGAACCTGCGGGAGCGGCGGGATGAGGAGACGAAAAAAGACTGGGCGGTGAGTAATCCGGTCCTATGATATTGCTGTAAAACTCTTTGGGACACTCATTTTTTGAACTATAGGACATCCTGCGGGAAGAGGGCTTTGACAACGATGCTGCTCTTGAAAGCGCGATCAAAAAACTGGAATTGAACCTGAAGAGGGCCCGGAAGAAGGAAGCGGATGGTGATGACATGGAGGTTCGCTTATGCTTATAACTCTTGCATCTACATGACTGACACCTGAGGATGACTTCTTAGGACGAACCCCCGTCCTTCCCTCTCATCGACGTCCCGGATGCTGATGTAAGTCGGACCCATGTTCGTAGCGGTTGAACACCTGTTGATATCTCGCAGCTGGACGAGGACGGCCTGAAAGAAAAGAAGAAGCAGAAACTTATGAAAGCCGGGTACGACGCGCGCGAACGGGCAAAACGCGAGAAGGAGCGCGAGCGAGAGGAGCGCGCGGCGGAAGAGCGGCGCGAGGCCGAGGAGCGGGATCGCGACCCTGTGGCGTGGGCAGCCAAGATGCGTCAGGAGCAGGAGGTGAGCAGTTCTGGTTCTCAAAAGGGAAGTGATGCTGACGAAGTCGGTGCGGTGTAGGCAATTATGAATAGGATCAAGGAGAGGAACCGTAGGCGCGCGGCGCTCAGTGACCGGAAGAGCGCTGCGGCTCAGGCGAGGATGAAGAGCATTGCGAATCTCGCTGCGGACGATCGTGTTCCTAAGAAGCGACGGAAGCACGGTGGCGGTATGTATGGTCTACTGGAACTTCTCTATAATAACTCAGTCGTCGGTCGTAGAGGATACGTTCGGTGCAGACGATGCAGACTGGGCTATATATCGCAAGATCGTACGTGCCTCAGTCAACTTCATCACCATGATCACATCAGAGCTGATCTTACTCTTTAGAACACTGCTGCCCCCTCGTCAGACGAGGAGGACGACCTTACTAACCTTCATACTGTGGAGCAGAAGCTGCTCGCTCACGATCCGACATTCAGCGAGGAGCAGACACATGCATCACTATCTTCTCAGCGCTCTGCCTTGATCTCTGCATTCCGCCCGCAATGCGACGAAGGCGACGTTGAAGGTACGTGCCCTTCCATTGCGATCGTCTTAATCAGTGCAGTACTAACCCGTTGGCAGGGAAGGCACGTCTACATCTCAACGTCGAGCGATGGCGTGTCTGCGAAGCCTGGTTCTCGCCAAGCATGGCGGGAGTCGATTCGGCCGGACTCGGGGAAGTCCTGCAGATGGTTCTCTCGCGCTTCTCTGACGAAGACAAAGGTCGTCTTGTGAAGGTCTGCTTCTACATCTCCCGCATTCCATTCATCATGCTCAACCGCCACGGAACAGAACGTCTTCGTCACCGGCGGGCCGTCCCAGCTCCCAGGACTGCTCCCGCGCCTCCAGGCAACGCTGCGTCCTGTACTGCCCCCGGAGATGCCGCTCGAGATCGTTCGCGCCGCCGATCCCGTGCACGATGCATGGAAAGGCATGGCAGACTTCGCGAAGACGGACGAGTTCAAGCGCGTCGGTGTCACCCGCGCCGAGTACGAGGAGTGGGGCGGCGAGCGCATTAAGAGGTGGTGGGGCGGGAATTGGAATTCTTCTGTACCGATATGAGTGTAGCTCCTTCCAGTTGTGTGCTATGTATATTCTGCTGTATTAGTCGACGACGACGAGAGGGCTCGCGATCTAGGAATGCTATCATCGGTAAGTCCCCGGAATGCTCTTATCTAAAGGACAGGTTTCCATGTAACGATTGTATAGTGCTGGTATGGACAATGTGCGACGCAGATTGGAAGATGTAGCACGCGACACTAGGCAGTAGGTTCATTTGTCAACTTGGCAACCTCCTTCGATTCCTCAATATCTTTTTGCGGGGAATGTGCCGCATCCTCGCGTTCGGGCTCGCTAGTCATTCTTGCCGAGGACATTCGTGGCTGTGGGGGAGGTTGCGAAGTCCTGGGACGTTCCGGTCTTTCTTCTGCCTGGGAGACGACTATGGGAGGACGTCCTGGTGCATCTTGATGTTTCTGAGAGGCCCTTGGCTCTCCCATCTCCAGCGCTTCTCTTTCATCGACACGGAGACTACGATTCTTCCAGCATGATGCTAGTTCAATGAGTCAGAGGTTCATAAACGATGTCCAAAATGATGTTTACCTGGACAGAACGAACAAGCTGAGTTGCAATCGGCGCAACCCACGCCTGGATTAGAGCGATCATTCAAAAGTTATTCTTTCATCGGCGAGTAATCGGACGTACAATATGTAAGGGAGCAGCATTCGAGCAGAGCTATGCATGCATCAAGTGCGGACATCGTGTGTTAAATACGTAGTGGCGGCGCCGACAGGTCCACTTATAGTGAAAAAGAGGCTCGGCGGCTTAGACAGCACTGTTAGAATGAACTAAATGTCTTATAATTATCGGCATAGCGACTATCATTGCCACCAGAAAAGCGGAAGGTAGGGAAGGACGCTCTTTTGCTCACTGTCTGGTGACATCGTGTGCGGTAAAGCGGGCAGAGAAGGCCGGGATGGATGTCATGACAACACGGAACATCATGAATCAACGAACTCTGTCAATTTCCGAACATTGTCGTGCTGAACATTGGTCAGTGGCCGTGGCACAGCCTCTTGACTGCACTGCCAGTCTGCCACCCGTAATTCAGGGTGCGCCGTGGTGCGCCACCACAGTACGCGAGGCTGCATCATCGAAACCTCAAAGAATATTTGGAAAAAACATTGGCAAGTGATGAGCAGAATCAAACTCCTATGTCCTGTCGTATCTTCTATTTCACGCACTTGGCGTTGACAACTTGGGCGTCAGATTTCGGACGTCACAGAAGCACTGGAGTACTTGCACGGTATGGGAATCGTGCACGGCGATCTCAAGAGTGAGTCGCCTCCCGCGACGCAGCTGGCAACGAACGAGCTGATCATTGTGTCACGATGCAGCTGAACATCCTTGTTAATGCAAATCATGATGCATGTATCACAGACTTCGGACTTGCTAAGCTGAACTACGAGGGCATGCTATGATGATGTTATAGATATTCACCGGTCTATACCCGTATCACAAGTACTTCACAGAGGCATCGGTTATTTTCAGGATTGTGAATGGCGAACATCCCAGACAGCCAGAGAAGGCGATGCCGCTTGGGCTCGATGATCGCATGCGGGGTCTAATGAAGAAGTGTTGGGATAGTGACTGGGAGAAACGACCTGATACCCGATATGTTCTTCGAGAAGTATAAGCGGGACGGCGACGATTCCCCTTCCATGATCCAGCGTCAATCTAAGCCTCCGCCCCGATATCACTTCCACGCGAGCCACTTCCACTGTCGATGGACATAACCATGATCTCTCTTCCCAACCCATGTAGCCCACTTCCATTCTCCACCGGGACCACTACGCTGATCTCTTCGAGATCAACCTCTCGCCAACCGGTGCCACTGACTGCAGGATTATCTGGATTCTTGCTCTGACAATCATCCTCATCGCCATGCACGTGGTCTATCCAGTACATATCGGGATCACTGCTAGCATCGGGGTTGAGATCAAGGGGCTCTCCCATGTTGCCAACGACCGACGCAAATCTGAGACTGGAATGCCTAGAGCCACTGCGTTCGCCGTTGTGGACTTGAACAAAGGTGGGATGACTGGTGATGTCATCCAGCTGCCCGTGGACGGCTTGTCGAAGGTTCAAAAGGAAGTGGGTCAAAATAATGGAGAACAACCTATCATTGAGTTAGCTTCTGCGGGGGATGTTACGAGAAGACTCTGACGGTGTCGAGAACGCAGCCCCGTCGGCGAAGACCTAAAGTCAGTCGGTCAGTCTTTGCAAAGGCACAGGCAACATCCCACTTACATTAGTCGTCTGTCCTACGATGTTCAGAATGTTCAGGCAAAGCAAGGCGCTAATCGCAGTAAAATGTCATCTAAACATGTTCCATGTGGCTGTCAGCCGCTCACATGAAGTATATGGTACCTGCATCACACTAAGTACTTCCGACACTTGGGGAGTAGTATTGATAGCGCCCCACTTACCGTCACGGAGTAACAGCGCTGCCAACGGAGTCCTTATTCCATGTCGGTCGGATTCGCGCTTAATGCCGTATGTCTTATACCAAGTGACAACTAACACAATGATGTCTGATGCTATGACGCAGACTCGAGTACCGATGGCCACTGAGATACAGTGAGTGCCTGCATTTTTGCGGCGGCTAGACGTAATGCAACGTACATCTGTTCATTGAGACTTAGTGACCTCTGCCTTAGGACAACTTATAAGATCCTGATACTCACTTGCTGTCAGTAGCTAAGGAGATCTTCGATATCGCATCACAGCCGGAACTGGACGAATCCGGAATAGCCACAACTACGTACGACCAAGCGGCAAAAAAGTCAAACTAGGCGTGGTTCAGTATCAGCGCAGTGAATGACATAGCTAAACTTCTTACAGCATTCGTTCCGAAAGGTACCATACCCAAAAGAAATACAGCAAGAGAGAATGACCAGTTTCCTTGACTGATCGCGAAGACTCGTATGGCGGAGAATGCTATAGAAAGTAAGACTTCCGTTATATATGCTCAATTTCTTCGCTTACCTGCCCATAGTACGATCAAGACGAGTTCAACAATGTAGAAAGAGTACACGAAACCAAGACAGCTTGACGTAGGATTAAAGGATTTGTCCGTGAGGAGCGCCATACAGCTTGCGCCAAAAAAAAAAGAGAAGCCCACCTCTGTCACCTCTCTATGTCAAGCCTCCTGATTATGATATGCAAAACGGATAATACGCACCTGAAGTGTCTTGAAGTTCAGGAAGACGTACAACATGTTCATGACTGCCCAGGTGAAGATGATCCATCGGTTGAGGTGAAAGAGCAGCGTGACAGCATCGAGCTTCCTGCCCCATACGAATTGGTGTTCGCGCGACAAGGTACTCAGATGGTCATAAAGAACTACAGCTGCGAGCAATTGGGTTGGATATGAATGTATACAGACTTGCCCCATGAACATACTGGACGCTGCTAAGCCACACGAGTTCGATATTCGCCTGAATCCACAGCATAATAAGTCACCAAATTATTGTATCGAGTACGTTGCTTGTAGATCTGAATGACATCTTACCCGGATTGAATCGCATTGATGAGCTGCTGCGCCCCGTAGTCGAGAGAAACAGACATTATTCACTGGCAGGTACAACAAGGAGGAATTCACGTAGAGCGAGATATTCTGGAATGGGGCAGACAGCACTCTGGGGGCTTTTAAATCGCATAGCGTTTCTAAGGGACGATGTCTACTGAAGACATCATGTGCGTGTGCCTGCCACATCAAGGTCCGTCTTGCAGAAGGCTGTCAAAGATAAGGCTAAGAGGCATAGATCATAGATGTGGCGATTTCGATTCTTCACATCTTGCGACAACACTGCCGCGACCTTGCCTGAAATTGGTTTTGCAAATGATGAAAGATCCATCAATCATCCGAGAACTCGTGAATGCACCGCTCTTCCACAGCGCAGACAGCAAGTAGCGATAAAGCTGAGCTCGACAGAGACCCGGCCTCGAGAGTGACAATGATGGAACGTTTTCGTCGGTAGTCTCCAACAGCTTAGTCTACGTCGTTATGGAACTCCACGCATCCGAGACCCCAGATGTTTCGAACCTAGAGCTTCCAGCGCAGTCTACAGAACCGGGACTCCTGTCGGATTCAAAGCAAATAGATAGCTGGCCGGATGGCTTTCTCCCTAGTTGTAATTGAACCACGGCATGAAGGGAAGAGGACAGATTTCAACAAGATGGCCAAAACATATCTTGATACATTACACCTCGTCCGTTAGAGTCGAGATAATCACATAGCAGTCAAGTACATCCAGGTGATAGAGACCACTTTCCTAGTGAGGCATAGTAAGTAAGGCTTGGAATCGCCATATCTGAAACAAGTATTCCGCAATTCGGTGGTCGAGGGGCGAAGATAAAACGTCTCGACGAAAAATTCAATGGCAAGAATACAGTTGCTCAACGAATCGCAAGTTTAACCAGAGATATAAACAGTCTCAATTAATGAGGACGGTGGGCCACCCTCGGAACCGAGCGCAGCGAGCACTTCGATCTTCCTACAGGCGCCTCGATCACGGGGGTCAGAAGAAGACAATTCAGGTGACAGATGGTTGCTCCGAGTCTTGTGGCGGAGTGGTCGCCAAATACGGATGCATTCTGAAACGACGCTACGTAACGCAAACTTTGCGAAAGGGAGCCTTAACGATGACGGACAGTCCCGGCAGGTGGCAGTGGCGATCAAACCATTGCTGCACGGGTGCCTCGTGATCAGGTCGCAGGAACTAACACTGAATAAGGAGATACCTTCGTTCCGATCAGAGCTTGTATCGTCGTGAGAAACGAACACTTGAGAACCGTTGTCCCGAGTGCTGTATATTAGCAGGCAAAAATTCGAAGATAATGGATTAACAATCGATCACAGTCTACAATGTATCGATGGTGTCTATTACTGGACGATGCAGATTACGCGAATAGAATTACATTCCAGGGTTCGCAACCCTCCACTTAATGCTGACGGCGAGTAGCAACCACAGTCAGTGGGTATGTGAAGATCGTCGTGCGCATATTGTGGATGCCCTCCTCGAATTTCACCGGGTCGAACTCAGGAGCATACTTCAGGTCATACGTCAGCAGTACTTTCGAAATCACCTGTCGCAGCTCCTGGATCGCTAGCGGCTTTCCGAGGCAGCTGAACGGACCTGTAGTCGCAATCATAGTCAGACGATGTCAGCGAGGGCGTCAAGGGACTTACCCATAGAGAAGGACAGGATGGCATTCTTGCTAGCACGGGAGTCGGGTCCGAGTCCACCAGGCAGCCACCGCTCAGGCCTGAAGATCTGCGGGTCCGGGTAGAAATTCTCCTCAGACTGCATCTGCGCCCATGGGTTCACCGCAATGATCGTGTCCTCCGGGACGAACTCTCCGTCGATCATCATCCCGCCCTTGGGGATCACACGCGGGAGTCCGGGGA